>JAVJIF010024601.1:0-50582 GCA_038442645.1 Agave tequilana
TGCGGTCGACCGAGAGCTATCCTGGCTGCTCCAGTGCGTCGTCTTGCTCCTTTGTCTTCCGATCTCTGTGCTACCTTCTTCTATCTCCTCTATCTCTCTCTCCCTACAATTAGAAGAAAGAATCTCTCTGTTATATTAAACTTGCAGCTGACGACCTTTGAAGTACAAAAGAATTACATAAGCTCTCTCTAAAGAGAACAAAAATTACATCATCTCTCCTTAAACAAAATACTCCGTTGAGCTCTTAATTTATGTGCTAATTATTTCCTCCTCTCTAAATTATAACACACAGCCAGAGAGAGCCATAATCCCCTCCTCTTTAGTTGTCTGTCGATGCCTATAGCCTCAACCCGAACAACCTCTACCAAATTAGGATTCGTTCTCATCCCAACCTCACATTGAAATCAAATCCCCAGCTTCTCTCTTTGATTAAATCTCAATTGCTTAATATCCAAATCAAATCTCAAGCTCATCAAATCCCAAGATGCCACATTATCAAATCCAATCCCAACTTCACTTTAAATCAAAAAATCAAATCCCAACTGCCACAAGCTGCCATAGTTTTCCAGTTGTTACATTTTTATAAGAAATTACGAAAAAGACCCTCAGCCAAAATTTATTACAAATTAATTTAATTTTAACTGGGGGCATATTTTGTAAATGGTCGATGCGGCCTGTCAAATGAATGAATTAGCAGAAGCACTCAACATAAAAGTTGTAGATCTTCGAATTCTCTTTTTGTAGACACCCTTAATGACCTCATTTGGAATTGGTAGAAATTATGGTCAAAATATCACAGCTTGTTCGAAAAACACCTTTCGATCTTAATTTTGTGCGAAATCAGCCTATTTCCACAGGCTTTTTCTCCTTTCTTGTCGATTGGGCACATGCACTGCAAATACACTAATGAATACCCGAGTAGCATTATTTTGATACATAAAATAGATAACTGAGAACATAAAAGTAACATAAAATAATGCTCATCAATTTTCCCCACTTCAGACCAATTTTTGCAGGTATCACCAGACTATGGTGATACGTGAAGTCAGGTATGTCTATGCGGGTTACCTTGTTTGGATTACCCCCTCAACATATCGATCTCGTGTAGTCATATGTCCAATATTCCTCCCGACAACGCGACAAGGATGATCTCCCAATAACGAGGACTTCAGGTATGATTTAAAGTTTGAGTATACCAATCTGTCTGGGGGCGGCTCGGGTTGTATTGGCTCGGGTAATGGTGATGTCAGACATAAGGTATAATTATGAGAGTTTCCTTATTTGGATTATTCCTTCGGCGTACTGATCTCATGAATTCGTTATCAAGCTCATACAACTTGTTCTTCCCACACTTGCAATGAACACTTATTTTACTTGTTTCAATACATGATTGTATGTGCATCCTAACACTATTTTTTTACAATATTTCTGCCCCGAGAGTGGACTCCCCCCACTCGGGGGTAGAACTCTGATCCTCCACTAATGGGATGTACCTCTACTCAGAGAATCGTGTTTGTACACTCGTAGATGAGATGTGCCCTGCGTGAAAGTGCTAAGCAGATTGGCCTATGAGCTTTTCTCGGTCTTCCTGCATGAACTGATATCCTTTGTGGCGGGATCTCCCCCGCTTAAAGACTGCACTCTGCTGCAAGGATTTCCTCTCTCATATTTCCAATTTCGTAGTTCATTGATGGGATGTGCCCCACTCGGAAGCAACATGAATCAAACTCCGTTGTAGGGATTTTACCCTCTCGGAGGCTCAATCCATAACTGGGATTTCTCCTAATTGGAGACGATACTTACAGGTACCGGCGTGGGACAAACAACTAATCGAGAATTACATGCTAAAATCAATCTCTAACATCTCGGAGTCAAAAAGTTCTCCCCAAGCAGACATCCATTTCCAAATAAAAACAAACACGAGGCAAATTAGAAAAGATGTAGACAAACACTTTCATTTAAGAATATTTTCATTATAAAATTTTTTTGATTACATCCATTCAAATACATACTCAATTATATTTAACAAGAGTGACAAGAGGTCCATTACATAATTTGAAAATACACCTAGAGAGGGTGTGTACAACTAATCTATATGACAAATAATGTGGAATTAAAAACTATCGCATTAAATGAGGAACGGTGACTCAAAATAAGAAGTGAAGCTGGATTCCCTGTGAATGACTCTAGAACTTCTCCTCTATATTTCCTAGATTAGGAGTTGAGGTGCTCAATTGCCTTCTTGTTAAAATGAGTGAAACCAACAAGAAGGAAAGATGAATGTAATACAATCAATGAATAACAAATGCAATAGATGCAAATACACAAGTGTGTACACACAAACAATATCAAGCACATATAGATGTAATAATGATTACAATGCGAGATATAAATAGTAGCGAGTTGAGAGAGAAAGATACAAACGCAAACACCAAAATGTGTTTCGAGGTTCAAGCTACCGCTCTACGTCTCTGCCTTCACGCAGAAGGATTTTCACTATATCCACCAAGGATTTTTCACAATGGGACCTCCACCGAGTAATTACAACTTACAAAGCGAGAGTACACAACTCCAACTCTCACACCTCTCCACAAAAGGGAAAGCATAAAGCCAAGCACAAAGCAAAGAAAGATTACAACTTGGTGATCGCAAATATCACAAACAATACTGGGTGATCCAATGACCACAAACAAAACACCTCTCACAGTACAAGATCTTAGATGATAGATCTTGAAATGAATAGCTTAAGTATGTTAGTGAATAAAGATTTGGAAAAAAAAAAAACACAAAGGAAAATACTTGGGAAAACTCTTGAAATGATATAGAAATTTAGAGATAAAAATTAGATTATCAAAACTTGCTTTTCTTTGATTTTCCAAAACTTTGAAACAAATAGAGATATAGATTTTAAAGCTCTAAAAGTTGTTTTAAAAACTTGCTGAAAACTCAGTTGAAGTGGGAAATATTAGCTCTTGAAAAATGTACAAAAAACTAGTCAAAACAATCCTTAAATAGAGACCAAAAAATTCTAGTCGTTGGGCTCAGAACACAGGCCAAAGTAGCTTGTCAGTCGACCACCCAGTCGATCGGCCAAAGGTGATTTTTTTTTACCGTTAAGGTTGTCGGTTGACCGCTCGATCAACCGCCTCCAAAATAGAGAGTCTCTCTATGGTCGGTGACCACCGGGTCGACCAAGCTAAGCCTGAAAGTTGACTAGAGCCAGTCAATCGATCGATCAGTCGCCCGTTAATTAGGCTCGTGCACATATGCACGTCAGTCGACCGAGCGCCTGCGATCGACCGGTCGGTCGACTGTACGCAGCCCAAAAACCCAAATTTCAGGGTTTAATACCAACTTCATAAACCCAAAAATTCCAATAAATCCTCATAAATTTCACAAAAATAAGTTCATATAAATACTTTGAAGTACAAATATGTGTGATCAAAAATCAACACATATTACAAATAATTGAACTATTTTTACGATAAAGAAATATAAGAAAAAAGCCAAAATCGTATTTTCCAAAATCCAAACATTGAAATGAAAATCTGATTTTTCTATAAACTTGTATAAATACAAAAATAAGATATTGAAACACAATTAAAGCATAGTGTGTATGGATAGAATCCAATACTCATAGCAAATAATATATGCTTGTTTTTGATAATAAATATCAAAATAAGTTTTGATAATAACAAAACTTAAATACATGAACTAGATACATCAAAATAAGTTTATCTAAACATATATGAACCAACAATGTATATAGATGAAATCTAATATACATATAAACCATGAAAACTTCTTTTGATGGAATCTATTCATGAAACCAATATATGTATACTTGATAATCTGAAACTCAAAACCGTATACATGTTGAACCGAAACATATGAACTAATAGAAATAAGTTTTTCTAAATAATAAAACTCTAATATGTGTAGATAGAACCCAACACATATATAACCATGAAACTTATTCTATGTAGATATAAATCATGTAAGCATAAATTCTTGAAACTAAAATGGTTAAATCGAAATTCAAGAATTATAAACCTTGTGTGTGTATACTTGAGAAATTCAAAACTATTCTATCCTTACACAAGATCTAAACTAATAAACAAACCTAGACCAAAGTCTTCTTGTCGATCTTCTTCTCCAAGTCAACTTGATCCAAAACACGATCCAAACGAGCTTGACTCCATCTCGAGTACTTAATGTGATCTTTAAATGCAAGCTCTTGAATTAACACGTGATAGCTTCGAATCTTAACTTCAAGTCTTTTATTGAAGCTAAAACACCAACTAAGATCTTGATCACTAAAACTTAATAAATATAAGATCATTAGTAACATAACTTCATAAGTTAGTCATCATCAAAACTAAGGTGAAAGGCCTTCGGCTAACGATCTCCCCCTTTTTGATGATGATAAAACTTATGAAGTTATATATGCATAGATTAAAGATAAACTTCATAGAAGCTCCCCCTTAACTCATGCATAGCATAAACATATAGATATTCAATGAAGCACTTAAACATAAAAACATATATATGTATAAACACAAATAGACATGCATATATATTAATACTCTGATAACAATTGAATGGATATGCAATAAAAACTCTAGATATCAAAATCATAAAACATATAAATTTGGATATGCATAAAACATATAAGAATGTATAAACACTAAAATCATTCAAATATGCATATATAAACTAATCTTTCTCCCCCTTTTTGTCAATCATCAAAAAAGAGGCAAAAGACCAATTTAAAACATATACCAATAGAAAATAAAAACATATACCATTTTAAAGTGAAAAATGAAAAATATTTTGATACCAAAAAAAATATACCAATTGAAAAACAACATGGATATCATAAAAACTATACCAATTGAAAGTAAATAATCCATTATATTAATCTTTTAAATTCTAAATCATTTTGCAATATAGGTACCAATTGTAAACAATTGATACCAATATGGAAAATATAGCATTTTCTAAAACAAAATATTTTTCTCAAAAAAGTGGGAATAAGATACCAATTGAAAATAAAGTTAAGAATTTTTCTCCTTCTTTTTGAAATACCAACAAAACCAATACATAAGCTTATAAAAGATACCAATTAACATTTAGAACTAAATCATGCTTAGCATAAAATAATTTGTGCTATAAAACATATATGTACAAACATTGTTAATCTAGCACAAGAAATCATATATATGTATGTGTGATCAATTTAAATACCAATTGAAATATGATGCATACATATATAAGAAAACATGAGTATAAAAAAAATGAAATATCATAAGAATCATTATAAGTCATAACATCCACCCTATCATGCACATATTTAAAAAGATATACAATGTGAGCATACAAGGCATGGTGACTCAACCAACCGCCCTTAAAAGGTAGAAGTTTTCAAAAATAATTTTTAAAAATAGTATAGCTAGATTGAAAATACTACCAAGTGAAGAATGAAAAACTAATTTAAAATAGTTTTGAAAAATAGTTCAAGATCCTTCAAGAAATGAACAAAACATATACATATCCCATGAAACATAGACATTACACAAAAAATGACATTAAAAATAGATAAAGCACATAAATGCTCATGAATAAAAGTCATGAGTAAACAAAAGAAATCGAGTATACAAGAGTCATGTAATAAATATAATCATGGAGATAAGACAATGAAGTTCAAATCATTAAAATATATGAAATTCTTTTATCATCAAAAATACATAAAGATTTTAAAAAATAAACTTTAAGGCATATGTATGTTTTATCAAAACTAAAGTATACATATTTATCCAAATATGAAAAAAGACCACAGAGTATATGACATCTATTATAAGTGACTCAAAGATAGAACATATATATCAAGTATTTTAGACAAAATCTACACATACATAAAGCTAAAACATTTTCATGAAAACATTTACGTGAGTGATTAAAAACAAATAAAGGAGTACAAGTATAAATGCAATCATCAAAACTAGGTTATACAAGTACCAGTAATGAGTACACATGAGCAATAAAGTACGCAAACATAAGAATCAAGCGTAGATCAGTAATTGTATAAGTATAAACACAAGTTTTAATGAAAATTATATCTAAACATGTAATCAAAATATGATAAGCACAAAAATAATAAAACATGAAAGATGAAATAATATGATCATTAGTGTGAATGCAAACATTATTAATACTAGGATATACATAATAACTAAACAATAATTGAGAATATAAAGATATAAATACATATAAATATGGGTGTATCTCAAATACTATATATGTATATCACAAGTCTAATAAGCATTGCATTTAATTATAATGAATATGAAAACCAAGATATGCTAAAAACATTCAATCTCAAAAGCATATAAATATAAACATATAAAGGAGAATAGAGATAGTTACCAAACCGAACAACTAGTCTCTAAGTCTCCAAAAATATGGTGGTCCTCTCACCAAAACATCCTTGATAGCGATGCATCCAATGTAATGTCCATCATGCCTAAATACATCCACCACCAAGGCACCAAATCTCTCACGTCTTGTGAGAGCCCGCACATATATCAAAAAAAATAGGAGTGATTTTTGATACCCAAACTTTCTTGGGTCCATGGGGGTTAGTATCTCTCTTAATCCAAATATTGTTACTTACAAATTTTAAAGCATTTAGCCTATCATAAAAAAATTTGCAAGGTGGCCCGTACGACCACAATGTGTACAAGTGTACACTCAACCATACATGGAATCATGTGTGTGAGCATGATGAGCATGTGTATGCCATGAAGGGTGTGCATGCAAATGTGGAGCATGTTTCTTGCGAAATATGGATTCCAACCTCTTATAATTAATGACATATTGGCTCAAAGTGGAGCCCAAATAATCAACATTCTTCTCAAAAACACATATATCATTTTCAATATTAGAAGAAGATGTGGAGCAAGTATGAGAAACTAAATTCTTATCACAAGAAGATAAAGCAGTAGAAGCATGGCAAGAATGAGAAGTAAAATCATTTTTCAAAGAATCTTTTTGCATTAAAACACAATCCAATTCTTTGAAAATCAAAAAAATTTTGTTTTTCAAAGAATCGTTTTCTTTTAAAACTAACTCAAGTTTTGAAGATAAATCATCATTGTTCTTCAAAACAATATTCAAATTATTTTTATTTAAAATAAGATCAAGTTGAGTTTTCAAGGAATACTTTTCACTTGAAATCTCAACTTTCTCTTTCAAAACAAAATCGAGCTTAGAAAACAACAATTCAATCTTTAAATCAAAACTCTTACTTTTCAAAACTTGTATTTTAAAAGTAAGTTTTCACAAAATATAAAAAGCTCTACATTTAACATATGTGCATTCCTACTATCATGTTCATCATTGGAAGTACCAGCACAATCATCTAGGTGAGTGTCCGAATTTACCTCAAGGGGTCATTCCCTTGGACCATGTAGCAAGATTGGTCGGACTCATCTCCAATAGATTCTCTCTCAATATCGTGTGAAGCTTGTTTCTTGTGAGAGATCAAAGTGTTTCACACTGCAAAAGCAGAATCACAATGAGAAATCAAAGAGATATGTTCTTTGCTAAGTGTGTGCTTTACATGGCTTGTACATTAACCTCTAAGTACTTGTCATTACCAATATAAGATTTCTTGAAAGTGGCATAATAAACATGCAATCCTAGAGTTTTAAGGTAAGCACTCATCTTAAACTTTCACATATCAATGTTAGAAACATCATACAATGGTGGTGCAAGATAATCTATGAGTATAAACAAATAAGTGCGCAAAGCAAATAACTAGATTAGCAATAAAAGAGGATCACACTTCTAGGTGGTTAAACCGAATATCAGGAGTATAGGCTCGGATACCAATTAAAAGTACACCTACAAGGGGGTGAATAGGTGTACCGCTAATATATATGACAAATAATACGAAATTAAAAACTATTGCACTAGATGATAAATGGTGACTCAAAACAAGAAGTGAAGCCGGAATCCCCGTGAAGGGCTCTAGAACTTCTCCTCTATATTCCTTTAGATTAGGAGTTGAGGTGCTCAATTGCCTTCTTGTTAAAATGAGTGAAACTGACAATGTAATCAATGAATAACAAATGCAATAGATGCAAATACACAAGTGTGTGCACACAAAGAATATCAAGAAAATATAGATATAACAATGATTGCAATGCGAGATATAAAGAGTTGAGAGTTGAGAGAGAAAGATCCAAATGCAAACACCAAGATGTGTTTCGAGGTTCGAGCCACCGCTCTACGTCCCTGCCTTCACACAGAAGGATTCCACTCTATCCACTAAGAACCTTCCACAAAAGAACCTCCAACAAGAAATTACAACTTACAAATCGAGAGTGCACAACTCCAATTCTCACATCTCTACACAAGAGGGAAGGCACAAAGCCAGGCACAAAGTAAAGAAATATTACAACTTGGTGATCACAAAGATCACAAGCAATACATGGTGATCCAATGACCACAAATAAAACACCTCTAACAATACAAAATCCTATAGGATAGAATTTAAAATAAATAGCTCAAGTATGTAAATGAACAAAGATTTTGGAAAAAAAATACAAAGGAAAACACATGGGAAACTCTTGAAATGATATAGAAATTTAGAGATAAAAACAAGATTTTCAAAACTTGTTTCTCTTTGATTTTTCAGAACTTTGAAACAAATAAAGATATAGATTTTAAAGCTCAAAAACTTGTTTTAAAAACTTACTGAAAACTCAGTTAAAGAGGGAAAATATTAGCTCTTGAAAAATGTATTAAAAACTGGCCAAAACAACCCTTATATAGAGCCCAGAAAATTCTAGTCGTTGCTCAGAACACAGACCTAACTGGCCTATCATCGACCGCCCAGTCGATCGGCTAACGGTCATTTTTTTGACCGTTAGGGTTGTCGGTCGATCGCCCAGTCGACCGCACTTAAAACAGAGAGCTGCCACTCATGGTCGGTCGATCCGCCCGGTCGACCGAGCCAAGCCCAAAAGTGGGCTAGAGGCAGTCGGTCGACCGGCCAGTCAACCGCTTGTTGGGTTCGTGCACATGTGCACGTCGGTTGACCGAGCTAGCCTGCGGTCGACCGTAAACAGTCCAAAAACTCAAATTTCAAGGTTTAAAACTAACTTCATAAACCCATATAAATTTCACAAAAATAAGTTCATATAAATACTTTGAAGTACAAATATGTGCGATCAAAAATTAACACATATTACAAATAATTGAACTATTTTTGCGACAAAGAAATATAGGCAAAAAATCAAAAATCGTATTTTCCAAAATTCAAACATTGAAATGGAAATCCGATTTTTCTATAAACTTGTATAAATACAAAAATAAAATATTAAAACACATTTGAAGTATAGTGTGTATTGATAGAATCCAATACACAGAGTAAATGATATATACTTATTTTTGACAATAAATACCAGAATAAGTTTTGATAAAAACAAAACTTAAATACATGAAGTGATACATCAAAATAAGTTTATCTAAACATATATGAACCATCAATATAAATGGATGAAATTCAATAAACATATAAACCATGTAAACTTCTTTGATGAAATCTATACATGAAACTGATATATATATACTTGATAATCCAAAACACAAAACCGTATACATGTTTGAACCGAAATACATGAACTAATAGAAATAAGTTTTTCTAAACAATAAAACTTTAATATTTGTAGATAGAATCCAACACATATATAAACCATGAAACTTATTCTATGTGGATATAAACTATGTAAACATAAATTTTTAAAACTAAAACGGTTAAACCGAAAACCAAGAACTATAAACCTTTTGTGTGTGTGTGTATACTTGAGCAATTCAAATCTATTCTATCCTTACACAAGATCAAACAAATAAACAAATCTAGACCAAAGTCTTCTTGTCAATCTTCTTCTCCAAGTAGACTCGATCCAAAACACGGTCCAAACGAGCTTGACTCCATCTCGAGTACTTGATGCGATCTTTAAATGTGAGCTCTTGAATCAACCCGTAATAGCTTCGAATTTTGACTTTAAGTCTTTTGTTGAAGCTAAAATATCAACTAAGATCTTGATCAATATCTGAAACTTAATAAACACAAGATCATTAGTAACATAACTTCATAAGTTAGTCATCATCAAAACTAGGGTGAAAGGCCTTCAGGCCGACATAATTGTGTTTACTTTTTTGAAAAGAAGTACAAATAATCCAACCGGGTTCAGACTCACCAGCCAAGCTATGACGTGTCTAAACAAACAATTCACTACCTTTGGGAGGGCGATGATGTCTACAATCCCCAAGAAAATGTCAGAGCCAAATATAACACCTCAAACTGCAAGCTAAAGCCTACAAGACAGTGATGATATCACGTCAAGCCTCCTGACTCCGTAGATGAACTCGGAGCGAAGGTGGACGAGGCGACTCTCCAGCAAAGATCCCAAAGAATACCCCTCACCATTTCTCATGTTGCTTGCCACGGGGAAAGAGCTCCCACTGGCAAAGCAATGACAGTCAACAAAAGAACATACGGCCAAACAGGGGATCAGACCCATCATCAAGCACACCTTCTGCTCCTTCCTACAAGCTATAAGGAAAGAGAGGCAAGCGCCCCCAACTCAAGTTCAGCCCAATCTGATCAATAATCAGACCGACCAACGACGCTTCCTACAAGCTATAAGAAAAGAATCCTACCTTCTTTCCTCATAGATAGACCTTGTCATGAAAACCAAAGTTACGAGACAAGGTCATCATGAAGACCGAAGTAACGAGACAAATGGCCATGTGAAGCGTCCGCCGTCTCCATGAGCTCCATACTCTCCCTCTCCTTCCACCATCAGGCGAAGAAGAACAACGCTACAATCTACCAAAGAAAGAAAAATAGAAGGTAAAAGAGTTCTCGAGAAGATGGACCCCCTACTTTCAGGATTTTCTCTATTTATAGATGTGAAAGTCAAACCGTCTTGAATTCAAAATTTCAATAACATCTGAAGAGTATATTTATATCCCAGATTTTTCAGCATGTTAGAACAACCAGATATGATCCAATCTTACCATATGATCTTATCCATTATGAAGTTAAGATTTAGGTCATTAATTAGCCAATTGTCTTCATCAGTTTCAAAAGAGGGCTCAGAATGCAAAGAGACATTTTGACCAGACCCTTTAGATTAAAAGTGTCACCTCAACTTTCCGAGCCAGGGCCTAGGCAGCCTGCTCCGCTCTTTCTCCTTGAAGCCTGGATAAAGAGGAAGTGGAAGAGGCATCTGTAGTGGTCAATTTCTGACCTACACCAGGATCAAGATACGTGTCCCCCGCCATCAGAACCTCCCGAGGACATCAATAATAAAATCCATCTGAGCATCTTCTCCGAGCATCTCCTCCCAGAACATTATAAAGTTATTCCCGAGATTGTTCCTCTTCCCGAGGAATCGATTGTCCCGAGAATACTCTTCCTTCCGAGAACATCATAGACCGAAACCAGTTCTTCCGTCCTGAGTAGGGTGGCCACTGCAACCAACTCTATCGATTTTCTCTTACATTTATGGAGTTCGTTACGACACCAGATCATCCCAAGTTTCACACATTATAATGACCCCTACTCCAGTGCGGAGTGTTATAGAAAATGGCAGTAATTGCTCCCGCAATCAAGGGCAGAAGCCCAGCCATTATGAAAGAATTATAACGTTTAGATCATGCAGTTATTGAAACCCGCATGACCCACACTGCGAATGAGAGCTTCCCAGGTATATATACGCTGGAAGATGGATAAGAAAGAGGACAGACGACAACCAAGAGAAAAGACAAGGAAAAAATCCATAATAAGACTTCCCATTGAGTGCAGAAAATAGCCTTCCCAAATCAAATTTCCTTATATCATATGGCAATTTCAGAGTTTTAGCTCTGTTAAGCTCATTAAATCCTTTGCAAATAGTGAATTCTCTCTCTCTCCTCCTCATGATTTTTCCCAAATTGGGTTTTCATGTAAAAATGTGTGCTTTTGTGTTGTCCTTTTGCTCACTCTTAGATCCATATTGCAAATTGAAGTGTGGATAAATTTCTTCTAGTAATTTACCCTTACATTTGTAATTATTAAATTCTGAATGTTTGCAAACTCCATAGTTTCGGAGTTACATTAATTGTATAAAAGCCACATAACTTGTTTGATTCTTTAATTATTTGCTAATTACGTCATGTTTTAATTTAATTTGCTCAAAATAATGCCGACACATTTCCTTGCAAACTCCAGCTAAATAAACACATGGAAACAAGAGGAACATAGTTTAATATTAGTCAGCACATTATTTAAAGAACAATTAAATTGTCACGAATGAAGAATTAATGAATAATTCTCCTTACGCAACAAACAAACAAATAAATTAAACTAAGCTTGTATCATTAGTCTTGGCTTAGCCAATGGGTTGAGCACCTCCTCCTTCTCCTCCTCCTCCTCCACCACCATCGCTGGCATATTCAAGTCAAACCCTTTATGCACCGAGCTTCGTCGACATGGCAACGACAACACCACCGCCAATGCCACCGTCATAATGACACCTCTTGTGCCCACCAAGCGCCTGGCCAGACACAAACGTCTTCAAACAAATGGTGCACTGATGACCACAGCCGCCCAGGCCTCTACCTCTTGACGTTGTGTTTGTCGCTGCTCAGTCTTTTAATGCAGCAGCGGCAAGCTTCCTGTGACTGGCCTTGTGCCCGTAAGGGCCTGGTAGCACGTGAATGCCTTACCGCAGACGGGGCACTAGTACGGCAAGTTCTGGGGCGGTGAAGGATCATGCAGCATGATGTTGGAATCCCAACAATAAAGAAGAGCAAGAGATAGTCATTAATTGTACGAATCAAGCAAATAAAAGAAAAAAGTCAGAACACACAAATTTAATGAGCTTCGACAATTGCCTACGTCCTCGCGCCAGAATAGAAAAGAGATCTTATTAATCATCAACTTTATGGTATAATACATGGGAACAATACCCCTCAATGTATAAGTAGAGAATCTCTAAAGAAAAAGAAACCAACAGATTTGAATTCAGATCAAAAATGAATTCCAACTCAGAAAAAGAAACTACTCAATTTTCATCCAGAATGAGTCTCGATCGATTGGGCGGTCGACCGGCTCCTTGCTGAGGTCAATAGCTCGGTCGACCACTAGGCAAAACCCAAAAAAACATGTGTTCTGTTGAATCTCAGTCGGTCGACCAAGCAGTTGACCGACGCTCCATGTTGTTGTTATTTCTTTTGGCGGTCGATCGGCGGTCGATCACTGCTTCTCTTTCCTTCCCGTGTACACATTGTGCATGCCCTAGTCGATCAGGTGGTCGACCGATCTCTAGTTTTCAACTATGTTTGGTCTTCTACCGAGCACCGTTGAACTCCGATCTCTGCGTTATCTTCTCTGTGAGTTAAAAAACCCTACTAACAAGTTTTACACTCTCTCCCTATAATTCTCCACCTCGGTGAAGATTTCTCAAATTTGAGCCAAACACAACATAGTGCCATATTGACTCCATCGGGCTGCACCAGTGTGGTTGCCTGCATACCCCCTGCCCAGGGGATGAAGCCATCCATAGTTCATCCAAACGAGCTCCATCGAGCTTATGCAATTGGAAGGATATGGAGTAACTCTTTACAATGTGCAAGCTTCACTCCCAGAACAACCTTGATAAGCATATCTGTGGGATTCTTCTTCGTGTGAATCATTTTGTAACTCGATGTCACCTTCATCAAGAATCTCCCGGACAAAGTGGAGCCTGAAGTCAATGTGCTTCAACCTTGCATGATACACCTGGTTCTTTGCCAAATCGATAGCCTTATGCTATCACAGTTGATCATCAATAGATCCTAATCAATCCCCAAGTCGCCAAGCAACCCTTGAAGCCAAATTGCTTCCTTCATATACTCCGTCAGCACCATATACTCAACCCCGTAGTAATGCGACAGTAGACTGTAAAGTAGAGCGCTAGCTGACCGGTGCTTGAAACAATGTAAACACATACCTCGTTGTAGACCAGCATTTATCGAGATCTCCAGCGTAGTCGGAATCAACACATACGATATACTCCTGCTTACCTGTAACATCCTTCTTGAATACCAATGGTATCTTTGATGTACCCTAGAATCCACTGCACTACCTCCCAATAACCCCTGTCGAGATCGTGCATGTATTTGCTTACCATTGAGACAACTTGTGACAAGTCGGGTCTTGTACACATCATTGCATACATTATACTACCAATCGCGCTAACATAGGGTACGTGAGTTATATACTCATGCTCTTTAACAGTAGTCAGAGACATAGTAGCTTATAACTCGAAGTGAGGGGCCAATGGTGTATTTATAGACTTTGTATCGTCGTTGTTGTTGAACTTCTGAAGTACCATCTTCGAATACCCTTTTAGCATCAAGCTAACCTTCCCACCCTTTCGGTCTCGTTCAATCACCAGGCTTTGCACCTTCTTGCTTCACCCAGATCTTTCATCTCGAATTTGGAAGAAAAGCCTTTCTTCTGTTTATCAATTGCAGATCTGCTCTTGAAAGCGATGAGCATATCGTTCATATACAACAGTAGATAGATGTATTGTCCACTCGGTAGCTTATTGTAATACACACATAGGTCGTAATGGCATCGTATGCATCTTTTGCCTCATATAAAGTTGTCGAAACACTTATATCACTGTCTTAGTAATTGCTTTAGTCTATAAAGCAATTTCTTCAACTTACATACCATATGTTTCTTTCCTGCAGTCTTGAAACTAGTCAACTAAGACATGTAGATCTCTTCTTCAAGATCACCATGAAGAAAGACGGTCTTTACGTCGAGCAGATCAAGTTTCAACTCATATTGTGCCACCATTGTAAGTAAAATCCAAATGGACAATTGCTTCAAAACGGGTGAGAATACTTCATTGTAGTCAATGCCTTCTCGCTGTCCGTAGCCTTTAGCTACCAATCTGGCTTTGTAGCGTACAATATCACCATCGAGAGATCCTTACTTTGTTGCAAATACCCACTTACAACCGATCGCCTTATTTCCCTTAGGTAACTCTGACAGATCTCAAGTGTCGTTCTTGTGTAGAGAACTCATCTTTTCCAACATGGTATCTTTTCCCCTCTTAGACTCCGAACTGATTTCAGCTTCCCGATATGTAGACGAGATTGTCTCCCAACGATTGGGAGATCATAGGCCAAAATCACACTAGTAGTGAGCCAATTGGGCTTTTGTGAATTTCTCTGAGTTCCTTCAACTGCAATGGATTCTTGGACATCATCCGTAGCATGTCCTTGATCCTCATCATTATCAGCATCAGCATTCTGTTTAGCTGCTTGATCACCACCTTGTATCACTGAGGGTATTTGTTGGCCCAAAGGCCCATCACTCTAGTTTTAATGATGATCAACTCATGTAGTTATAGTACTAATGATCTTGTGTTTATTTAGTTTCAGATTTATGATCAAGATCTTAGTAGGTGTGTAGCTTCAACAAAAGATTTAAAGACAAGTTTTGGAGCTAACACGGTTTGATTCAAGAGCTTGTGCATCAAAACCACATCAAGTACTCAAGAGGAGTCTAGCTCATTGGATCATGTTTGGACCAAGTCAAGAAGATGAGAAGACTTCAAGAGAAGACCTCAAGATCAAGACTTGAGTCTAGGTTTGTTTTTATAAGATTTTGTTTTTAGATAAAATGTAAAGGATAGAATAGTTGGTGGATTGCTCAAGTATATCTTACACACACACACTCTTGAATTTAGATGAGTTTTTCATAAAAGAATTTTATTTTGGAAAAATACAAAAGAGTTTTCTTTTTGAAAAATACCGGTTTGGTTTTTGGAATTCAAAGTATATATGTTTTAACCAAAACCAAATTTAGTGCTTAATGTCAAAAACGTAGATATTTCACCATGTTTGTGTAGTGGATCAATTCCATACACTCTATGCTTTAAAAGTTGTTTAAATATCTTGTTTTTGTATTTGAAGAAGTTTTGGAAAAAACCAATTTTGGAAAAATACAGTTTTCGTTTTTTTGCCAAAATTTCTAAGTTACAAAAATAGTTCAAATTATTTGTAACATGTCTTGATTTTATTCAAGCATGTTTGTTTTTCAACGTATAATGTTAAAACTATTTTTGTAGATTTTTCATGATTTTATAGGATTTTATTTGAGCCAAAATGACCAAGTTTTCTTTCCCTAAAATCCCTGACCTGGTTTCTGCCGGTCGACCGGACCGGTCGACCGAGCTTGAAGTCGGTCGACCGCGTCGGTCGACCGACGTGCACAGACGTGCACGCCAGCCTTTGCTGGAGGGCCGGTCGACTGGAGCGGTCAACCGCCAGAGAGGTTTACTCTCTGGAAAGCCCCGATTGACCGGGCCGGTCGACCAGCAGAGAGATCTGCTTTCTGTTCCAGGGTCTCGGTCAACCGGGCCGGTCGACCGCGCCCCAATGGTCAGAAATCTGACCGTTGGCGGTCGACCGGCGGTCGACCGTCAGGCCAACCTGGCTCCAACGGCTTGTTTTTCTAGCTCTATAAATTGGGGCTTTTGGGGGTTGTTTTCTACAAGATTTTGAAGTGGTTTTTGAGCTATTTTTTTCAACTCCATTTAAAGGTTTTTCCACTTGTTTTAGAGCCACAAATATTTTCAATCAAAAGGAGAGTTTATCAAGAGTGTTTTAAAAGTGATTTTCTTGAGTTTTCCTCCACCATTTCAATCCTTGTTTGCTCACACAACACTTGAGCTATCCATTGCTATATCTACCTATAGGGATTTGTTGAGAGAGGATTTTAGGTGATCAAAGAGTTGTGATCACCAAAGTTCATTCTTGTACTTTGAGGAGGCGGACTTGCGGGTTTGCGGTGTTTCGAGTTCGTGTGTGAACTCTTTGTTTGAGGTGCGGCCTCGGCGAGCTAGTGGGCTTGCAGTGTGTACGGGACTAGGGAGTCCAAGAGCTTGTAGGTGTTGCGGCACCGAGTGATCCGGTGGGATCGATTTTAATGGAAATCCTTCATAGTGTTGAAGGTGGGGACGTAGAGCAAGTGTGCTCGAACCTCGAAACAAATCTCCCATGTTTGCGATTGCTCTCTCTATCTCTTACTTGTTTATATCTTGCATGCTATTACTTGTCTTTATCTTTACATGCTTGATATATTGTGTGCTTAATCGTTATATGCTTGGGGATTGTTTGCTAACACTTGTATTCAACCAAGAGAGCCAACGCGGCACCTCAACTCTTATTTAGAGGAATCTTGAGGAGTTAGTCCAGAGCCCTTCACGGGGAATTCTGCTACACTCTTGTGTTATACTTGGTGTTTAGTTTAAATAGTTTTAGTTTGCATCATTTAAGTTTTAATTCCGCATTATTGACCACTAGATTTGCTCATCACCTATTCACCCCCTCCCTCTAGGTGATTTACAATTGGTATCAGAGCTAAGTGCTCTTGATTTGGGTCTTACAACCTAGAGTTAAAGATCCTCATTTTATAGCTAATCACAATATTTGTTTACACACACCATGGATTTCATGTCACCTCCCACCTTTGACATCCTTAACATCCAAACTTGGAGAGTTAAGATGTCTTTATTCCTCAAAGGCCTAGGCATTCATGTTTATTTTGCCGCTACTAAAGATTCATATTGTTCAAATGGCAAAAATATTGAGGCTAATGCAAAGGCCCTACATGCTTTAAGATCTACCCTAAATGATGAATATTTATCTAGGGTATCTAACATTGATTCGGCTTTTGTAGTTTGGAACACAATTCTCTCCCTCGACGAAAAAGAATAATACTATGCGGGGAGCGACTCGGATGTTAGAAGTGGCACCTCCAACGTGTGCTACATGGTTCAAGGGGATAACCCCCTTGAGGTAACTACCGAATCCAAGGTAGATGAAGATGTTGATATGCCTTATAATGAACTAGCATCATTTTGTCAACAACTCTTAGAAAAATATGAATTGCTTAAAAAAGATAATAAGAATTTGAAAAAGAAATTTGATTGCATGTTAAAAGAAAATGAGTCTTTTAAAAATAAAGTTGCATGTTTTGAAAAAGAAAATGAAAATTTGAAAAATGAGAATGTTTCCTTGATGTCTAAATTAAATGATCTTTGTGAAGGAAACACTAATTTGAAAAAAAAATTATTTTGGTGGAAAAACAAAAGGAAGTTGTTTTGCGAGAAAACAACTCTTTAAAAAGAAAAATGGTTGAAAAAGAAAAGAAAAATGTTTCTAAAAAGAAAAAGACTATTGATCATGCTCTTCATGCCACAACCATTGATAAAAATGAAGTTAAATTTTTGAAAAATAAAATAAATTGTTTGAGCTCAACTTTGAACACATGTGCATTTAATCATAAAAGGTTGGAGTCCTTGTTTTTAAAGAAACAAGCTCCACATGTTCATGCACATCACCCTCATCATGCATATACTCACTTTGCACGTCATGACCACGCCCACACTCATATGCATCCTAGAGTGTACAAATGTACACATTGTGGCCGCAAAGGCCATTTAGCAAAATTTTGTTATGATAAGATTAATGCTTTAAATTTTGCTAACAAAAATGTTTGGGTTCCTTACAAAGCTAACCCCCAAGGACCCAAAAGAAAATGGGTACCAAAATCCCACCTTGTGTTTTTGATGTAGGTGCGGGCTCTCACAAAACGTGAGAGGGATGGTGCCTTGGTAGTGGATGTATGGACTTAATAGACACATATTTGATACACCGCTATCAAGGAGGTTTGGTGGGACAACCACCATGTTTTGGAGTTTTGGAGTATAGTTCTTTAGTTTAGTAACTATCTCTAAACTCCTAGTTTATTTACATGCTTATTCATATATGATATTTTTAGCATGTTCATTTTGTGCTTCATGTGGGGCCTGTTTGGTTAAGGGTGAAAGTGAGGAAGTGGTAATAGTTCCCTTTGGAACTTGAGAATTGGTTAGTAAGTTTTTCGGTGTTTGGATGTTGTTGGGAAGTGTGATTTGAAAAATGTTATGTCTTTTCCGGTGTTTGGATGGTAATGTGGAAGTAGAAGTGAAAAAGTTGACCACAAAGTTGAACGCAAAATAATATTAAAATAAAAATTAATTAAGAAAAATAAAAAAAGGATTATAATTAGAACGCAAGTGAGATTCACATGAGCAAAAAATTAATTGTTTTGTGCTACAACTTATTACAAATGAGATTTACTTGACCATAAAATTAACTGTAACACTCTGAAAGTGAGGAAATGGTTGTGTAAAAGAGAAATGAGAAAAGGAAAAGAATTTTTTCCCTTTTCCTTTTCCGTGTTTGGATGAACAGCGAAAATGAAAAAAAAACACTTCCCACTTCCTCACTTCCACCCAATTCCTTGAATCCAAACAGCCCCGTGGTAAATACTAGTTTAAATGTAGTTTTTATTAAAACTTGAATTTATACATGTACAAGTAATGAGTAACAAATTGATTCATATATGTGTGCACTTCATTGTTCATTTGTACTTACTATATGCACATGTATAGCCTAGTTTTGATGATTTTCTCATTTACACTTGTTTTGCCTATTTTTATATTTTACTTCATGTATATGTACTTTGTATTCAAATTTAATAAATATACATGTATACCCCATGAGTCATTTGCCTTCATGTAATTTACGTTATGGACTCTTTTTATGTTTGGGATATGTATGCATATTATTAGTTTTGAAGAAAAATATACATATACCTAGAAGTTTGTTTTTAAGATGAAAAATGAATTTTTATGATTTTCATCTTTATATGAAAAATGTATTTTCATAATTTGTTTGATAAAATGATATTTATATTTGTTTTTGAGCTTCATTGATTATCTTGATGGATAATGCTAATTACATGACTTTTGTGCACTCACACTTTATTTGTTTTATCATGACTTTGTTTCATGACTATTTTTGAGCCTTATCAATTTTGAGTATTAACTCTTGTGTATTTGGTATGATTCATGAAAAACATATGATTTGGCTTCATGTTTTGAAGGATCTTTAACTAGTTTTTCAAAAATTATTTTAACTAGTTAAGTATTCTTCACTTGGTAGTGTTTTCAATACTAAAAATATTTTTCAAACTCTAATTTTGAAAATCCCTACCAACACCTCTTATGGGCGGATGGATGGGCAATTATGCCTTGTAAGCTAAATTGAAAAATCTTTTATCTTGAGCATATAATGGGTGGAAGGTTATGAGTTATATACTTGATCTCAATTGGTATTTTTATTTTGTATATACTCATATTTTGTTTCCTATATGTGTATGCTTCATTTCAAATAATATCAATTTCTATTGGTATTTTCATTTTCATACATATATATGATTTATTTGTGCTTAATTTAAAATAGGTTTATATGTTTAAAGCACAAAGTTTGTTTATGCTAAGCTTGATTCAAATTCTTATTTTCAATTGGTATCTCAATTGATTGTTTAATAAGCTTATGCATTAGTTTTAAAATTGATATTTTTTATTGATATCAAAAATATGCAATAATTTTCAATTGGTATCAATATGATTCTATTTTTGATTAAAATTCAAAATTTGTAATGTCTATTTACAATTGTAATGTTTATTTATAATTGGTATTGGTATCTTACAATTTGATTACAATTGGTATCTTAAAAATTTTGTTTATATGATTTGATTTTCTAAAAAGTCTCAAAATTTGTTTTATTGAGAAAATTCAAAATGTTGTTTTAATAAGAATTAAAAGTAAAAAAAAATTTTAAAAAAAATATATGTTTTGATTTATATTACCTATATGCAAGGAGAGCTTAACATCTCTTCTACATATAGATTCATGTTGAGTGTATCTTATATTGAGGAGCTTGACAACTCTTCTTTATACGATACACGTGTATAGGGTGAGCTTCACATCTCTTCTTATGCATTGCATATTATGTGTTATGTGAATTAGGGCTTGTCATCCCTTCTTCATGTAATGCATATATGTAGGGAAGTTAACTTTGCGTCTTCCTCTTCATGAATGTATATCGCATATATCTATTTATTGATTTGTTTCGAGATTTGTTTGACCCTTTTGTTGATTCTTTGTTTCGAACAAAAAGGGGGAGAAGAATTTGTTTTTACTTTAACCCCTTTGTTGATGATTGACAAAAAGGGGGAGAAGTATTTTAGTATATATGCATGTTTTCCTTACTTTATTCATAAAGAGGGAGAAGTATTTAAGTTTATGTATATATGTTTTGTGTTGCAAATAGGAGAAAAAGAATTCGATGTGTTTTATGCTTGTTTATGCATGTTTATCTCCATATATTTGCATACATGTTTATAATCATTCATTGCATAATCATTTGTTTATTGCTATGCATGAGTTAAGGGGGAGCTTCCTTGAAGCTTTACTTTAATCCATGCATATATAACTTCATGAGTTTTGTCATCATCAAAAAGGGGGAGATTGTTGGCCCAAAGGCCCATCACTCTAGTTTTGATGATGATCAACTCATGTAGTTATAGTACTAATGATCTTGTGTTTATTTAGTTTCAGATTTATGATCAAGATCTTAGTAGGTGTGTGGCTTCAACAAAAGATTTAAAGTCAAGTTTTGGAGCTAACACGGTTTGATTCAAGAGCTTGTGCATCAAGACCACATCAAGTGCTCAAGAGGAGTCTAGCTCATTGGATCATGTTTGGACTAAGTCAAGAAGATGAGAAGACTTCAAGAGAAGACTTCAAGATCAAGACTTGAGTCTAGATTTGTTTTTATAAGATTTTATTTTTAGATAAAATGTAAAGGATAGAATAGTTGGTGGATTGCTCAAGTATATCTTACACACACACACTCTTGAATTTAGATGAGTTTTTCATAAAAGAATTTTATTTTGGAAAAATACAAAAGAGTTTTCTTTTTGAAAAATACCGATTTGGTTTTTGAAATTCAAAGTATATATGTTTTAACCAAAACCAAATTTAGTGTTTAATGCCAAAAATATAGATATTTCACCATGTTTGTGTAGTGGATCAATTCCATACACTCAATGCTTTAAAAGTTGTTTAAATATCTTGTTTTTGTATTTGAAGAAGTTTTGGAAAAACCAATTTTGGAAAAATACAGTTTTCGTTTTTAGCCAAAATTTTCAAGTTACAAAAATAGTTCAAATTATTTGTAACAAGTCTTGATTTTGTTCAAGCATGTTTGTTTTTCAAAGTATAATGTTAAAACTATTTTTGTAGATTTTTCATGATTTTATGGGATTTTATTTCAGCCAAAATGACCAAGTTTTCTTTCCCTAAAATCCCTGACCTGGCTTCTGCCGGTCGACCGGACCGGTCGACCGAGCTTGAAGACAATCGACCGCGTCGGTCGACCGACGTGCACAGACGTGCACGCCAGCCTTTGCTGGAGGGCCGGTCGACCGGGGAGGGCCGTTCGACCGGAGCGGTCGACTGCCAGAGAGGTTTGCTCTCTGGAAAGCCCCGGTCGACCGGGCCGGTCGACCGACAGAGAAATCTGCTCTCTGTTCCAGGGTCTCGGTGATAGCTGCCCCAACGGTCAGAAATCTGACCATTAGCAGTCGACCGTCAGGCCAACCTGGCTCCAACGGATAGTTTTTCTAGCTCTATAAATTGGGGCCTTTGGGGGCTGTTTTCTACAAGATTTTGAAGTGGTTTTTGAGCTAGTTTTTCCAACTCCATTTAGAGGTTTTCCCACTTGTTTTAGAGCCTAATATTTTCAATCAAAAGGGGAGTTTATCAAGAGTGTTTTAAAAGTGATTTTCTTGAGTTTTTCTCCACCATTTCAATCCTTGTTTTCTCACACAACACTTGAGCTATCCATTGCTAGATCTACCTATAGGGATTTGTTGTGAGAGGATTTTAGGTGATCAAAGAGTTGTGATCACCAAAGTTCATTCTTGTACTTTGAGGAGGCGAACTTGCGGGTTCGCGGTGTTTCGAGTTCGTGTGTGAACTCTTTGTTTGAGGTGCGGCCTCGGCGAGCTAGTGGGCTTGGGGTGTGTACGGGACTAGGGAGTCCAAGAGCTTGTAGGTGTTGCGACACCGAGTGATCCGGTGGGATCAATTTTAGTGGAAATCCTTCATAGTGTTGAAGGCAGGGACGTAGAGCAAGTGTGCTCGAACCTCGAAACAAATCTCCTGTGTTTGCGATTGCTCTCTCTCTATCTCTTACTTATTTATATCTTGCATGCTATTACTTGTCTTTATCTTTACATGCTTGATATATTATGTGCTTAATCGTTATATGCTTAGGGATTGTTTGCTAACACTTGTATTGAACCAAGAGAGCCAACGCGGCACCTCAACTCTTATTTAGAGGAATCTTGAGGATGTAAATCACCTAGAGGGGGGGTGAATAGGTGATAATGCTAATCAAGAAACTAAATGCGGAAGCTAAAATAATTTTGCAATCACACTTAATACAACCAACAAGTGTAGCCGAATTGCCCGTGAAGGGCTCTGGACTAACTCCTCTTGATTCCCCTAGATATGGGTTGAGGTGCTATATGAAGCTCTTGTGGTTAAGTACAAGTGAGATACACACACAAGCAAGCCAAGCATATAAGGATGAACAATATGAAATAATGCAAGGCACAAATGCAAGCAATAAGATATGAATGAATGAATGATACTTTACACAATATAAAGAGAGAGAGTTAGAGAGACAATGGATCAAACGCAAACACAAAGATATGTTCCGAGGTTCGAGCCCCTAGCTCTACGTCCCCGCCTTCACCGAGAAGGATTTCTAATCCACTAAAGGAGTACCGAACTCCTCTCTCAACCTTACAATGCCACCGAGGCAATATAACCACAATCCACCTCTACTGAAAAGGGATAAGGCCCGTAGCCAACAATCAAACTCAATCACCTCTACCGAAGAGGGATACAAATCAATACCACTCCGATCAACCTCTACCAAAGAGGGATACAACAAAACAAGGAGGGTTTACAACTTGGAGGTTTCCACAACCTCAAACAATCTCTCTTTTCCACAAAACAAGATCCTAATAGAGTAGGATAGAAGATAAGCTCAAGTGTGGAAAAATAAGTGTTTTGATCAAAGAAATTCTCTTGAGAAAACACCAAAATAGATATAGAAGTTTAGATCAAAAACTAATTCCCAAAACCCTAATTTCTTTGGAATAAACAAAACACTTAAAACAAATAAGATTGATCTTTTGGCTCTTTAAACACTTCTGAAAACTAGTAAAAACACTTCAGAAAAGTAGGAATTATTTCTCTTGAAAATCTTATCTAAAATTCCAAAGAAATGGGGTATTTATAGCCCAAACAGAAAACTAGCCGTTAGGCTGATCTGGCAGCCTGACAGGCATGCGGTCGACCGGCCCGGTCGACCGCCAACTGTCAAAAATATGACCGTTGGGGCAATCCGGTCAACCGTCCGGTCGACCGCCCAGATACAGAGAACAGAGCTCTCTGGTCTGGTAGACCGGTCGGTCGGCCGGCCCACTGTGCTGCCAGACGTGCACAGCTCTGTGCACGTCGGTCGACTGTACGGTCGACCGGCCCTTGGTTCGGTCGACCGTGCGGTCGACCGACCTGGCCTGTCAGCCACTGTTCTGGGTCAGAAACACATGTTAAAAATATTTTAAAAATCTTTTATCTCTTCTAAAAATCCCCAAAAATAGTTTTATCATTTTGCATTGATATATAAACATGTGATAAAAATTTTAACTTAAATATCAAGCAATTTGAAACTATTTTTGTGTTTAAACATTTTTACCAAAAACCAAAACTTGTATTTTATCAAACTTGGATTTTTCACTACATGAATAGGATAGTCAAAATAAGTTTGTTTAAAAGTTAAGTATGCATGTATAGAAAGAATACATCTACTATACATAAACCAATTAAACTTGTTTTGATCAACTATTCATGAAAACAAATATTGGTTAAACTAAAACCGAAAAACCAATATCCAAACATAAAACGTGTGTGTTTGTTCACTTGAGCATATCAACTATTCTTATCTTTACACATGGATCTAAAACACACTAAATTAAACTAGGATACCTAAGTCTTCTTGACGATCTTCCATCTTCAAGTCGACTCAGTCCAAAACGTGATCCACCGAGTGCAAATGAGTGATCTTGAAGCTCGGGCACCGGAATCACCATGTGAAGGCTTTCAAACTCATCTTGTTGAAGCAATCACCAACTAATATCTTGCTAAATGATCTGAAACTAAAATCACAAGATTATTAGTAAACATAACTACATGAGTTAATCATCATCAAAACTAGAGAGGAAGGCCTCCGGGCTAACAATCTCCCCCTTTTTGATGATGACAAAACTCATGGAGTTATATATGCATGGATTAAAGTTAAGCTTCAAAGAAGCTCCCCCTTAACTCATGCATAAACAAATAAACATAATGAATATGCAATGAAGGCTCTTAAACATGAATGCATATCTATGCATAAACAATAAAAGGCTCAGATACCCAATGAAATGTTCAAAAACAAAACATGTTCTAGATACCAATTAAAATTAAACTAAATTAAACTTAATATATGCAAAATATAAATATGCATATATAAAACTTGATCAAACTCAAAATTTTTCTCCCCCTTTTTGTCAATCATCAATAAAGGGGTAAAAACTAAAACAAAACAAAATCTTCTCCCCTTTTAATACAAAGAAACAATCATCAATAAGGGGTAAATAAAGACAATGTTCTCCCCCTTTTTGTCTAAAACAAAAATAAAACCAAATAGGGCTGACAATCAATTAAGATATCAATTGAAAATATGTCAACGTAGCATCTTGATACCAATTGAAAGTAAACATAGATCAATCAACAAATGGTATATGCGATATACATTCATGAAGAGGAAGATGTGAAGCTTCCCTACATAGATACATTACATGAAAGAGGGATGACAAGCCTTAATTCACATAACGTACACTATGCAATGCATAAGAGGAGATGTGAAGCTTCCCCTACACACGTGTACCACATAAAGAAGAGATTGTCAAGCTCTTCAATACAAGATACACTCATCATGAATCTATATGTAGAAGAGATGTTAAGCTCTCCTTGCATATAGGCAATACAAATCAAAATTTTGTATTTTAATTTTTTTATTAAACAAAATTTTGAGATACCAATTTTAAAACATTCAAATAAACATCTTGATATCAAAAAGAGTATTTTTCTTTTTAAGTATATGATATCAATTTTTAAAAAAAATTTCTTTTAACATAAAGCAAGGGAGTAGAGATACAAATATCAATTGAAATATGAAAATCAAATTTTCTCCCCCTTTATGAAATACCAACAAAAACAATGTGTAGGCTTGAAATGAGATACCAATTGAAAAGCAATTGAAAACTAATCAATTGAAACAACATTGAAACTCAAGCATAGCATAAAAACAAACATATATATGTATGAAAAATAGATACCAATTGAAATTGATATTCTTTGAAGTGCAAGCATACATATACGAAAATATATGAGTATACAAAAAAAAAGTCAAAATTGATACCAATTGAAAGGATTTCAATGATACCAATTGAAACAACAATAATGATCAAGTGTATACATCATATAACTACCACCCAACCATGTTCAAGTTTAAAATGATTTTCAATATAAAGCATACATGAGCATGATCTCCCATCCAACCGCCCTTAGATGATAGCGGTTTTCAAAAAAACTAGATTTGAAAATAAGCTTTGATTGAAAAACTCTACCATAACGAAGAATACGAACTAGTTAAATGAAAAAACTTGTTAACTAGTACGAAATCCTTCAAGCAAGGAATAAAACAAATTGTTTTTCATGAAATAAGAAATTCACATGATATCAAAACACTCAAGCATAAATATGACTCATGAAAATAAAACATGAGTAAACAATAAATATGAGTGTACAAATAAGATGTGAAGATCATAATCATGAAAGATATTCAATTAAGCTCAATTAATTCCTTGAAACAAGAAAAACATGAAAATCATCAAAACTATTTAATCTTCAAGGTATATGTATGTCCTATACAAACTAAAGTATACATACATATCCAAACACAACGAGTCCACAAAGATATATGCATTAAGGCACGTGGCTCAAAAAGGATATATATGTATAAACAATAGTTTAGATAAAATGGACATATACATGAAGTTAAACATAAGCACATGGAAACATGAAAAACTAAATTTCCATTAAAACAAGTTTCATTTCAAGGTATATGTATGATTTGTCAACACAAAAAGTATACATACATATCCTTAAACACAAATGAGTCCATATATATAGATTTACATGAAAGGCAAATGACTCAAGGGGTATACATGTATATCTTAAAGTTTGGCAAGATAGACATATACATGAAATTAAAAACACATGATCATATAACAAAACCAAAATGGGAATACAAGTTTAAAATGCATGGATCATCAAAACTAGACTATACTAGCACATCTAATGGGTTCAAATAAGCATTCAAGCTCAAACATATATAGATTTATTTGTGACCCACTATATGTACAAGTATATATCCTAGTCTTAATGAAAACTAACATTTAAACATCAATTCAAAACATGAAGCATCAAAAAACAAGATATGAAAGAAACATGAAAAATATAAACATGATTATTATGTAAATTCACATGTTATTAGATTCATGATGTATATGATAGCTAAACAAAGGTGAGAACACTAAATATGGGTGCATATAAGCATGGGTGTCTCAAATACTATACATATAAGTCATAAGCCTAATAAACATGGCATTTACACAATAATCTATAAACATCCAAGACATGCTATAAACAATGGAATGAAAAAGCATGTAAATAATAATTAGGAGCTAGAGATCGTTACCAAAACCTAGAAGGCAACTCTCCTTGTCTCCAAAACATGGTGGTCTTCCCACCAAACCTCCCTTGAAAGTGATGCATCCAATTGATTTCCATGAAGCTTGGAATGCATCCACTCCAAGGTACCATCGCTCTCACGTCATGCGAGAGCCCACACCTATATCATAAACAATAGGGGTGGTCTTTGGTACCCACAACTTTTTGGGTCCATAGGGGTTAGTCCCTTCTCTAACCCAAACAAAATTATTTGCTAAATTTGAAACATGTATTCTATCATAACAAAATTTAGCAAGGTGGCCCTTACGTCCACAATGTGTACAAGTGTACACATGAGCATACATAGTGTGATGGTGTCCGTCAGGAGCATGTGTATGCCGTGGGGGGTGTGCATGAAAAGATGGAACTTGTTTCTTTCGAAACAAAGTTTCCAACGTGTATGGCCCACTACACATTGGCTCAAAGTGGACCCTAAACAATCCACTCTCTTCTTCAATAAACAAAAATCATCATTAATCCTAGAAGAAGAGATACATGCAATAGGTAGACTAGATGAAGAAGCTACACTAGCATGGCAAACATGTGCATCAATCTTATTTTGCAAACAATCATTCTTCTTTAAACAAACATTTAAGTCATTTGAAATAGACATTATTTTATTTTTCAAAGCAACATTCTCTTTTAAAACAAAATCAATTTTTGAAGACAAGTTTTCATTTTTCTTCAAAAAATTTTCACAATCATTTTTATTTTTCAAAAAACTATTTTCTTTTAGTGCAAGGTCTAGTTGAGATCTCAATGAATCCCTTTCATTATAGACCTCAACCTTCTCTTGCAAAACCTTGTCAAGTCTAGAATGCAAACTTTTATTTTCTTTTTCAATTCTTAGACTTTTCTTTTTCAAAATTTTATATTTTTCAATTAATTTTTCACAAACAATAGATAACTCTTCATTCAAAGCATTGGCATCCATATAATCATGATCATCAAATGAAGAGCTAGCATCAAAACTATCTAGTGTAGATTCCGATTGTACCTCAAGGGAGTCATTCCCTTGGATCATATAGCATTGTTGTGGCTCGGATTCTCCACTAGACTCCTCCTCTTGTTGGATTGGCATTTGAAGCTCGGAGGTGGTGGTTGTTGTCAACTTATTCCACACTGCAAAGGCGGAATCAAGATTAGAAACATGCATAAGATATTCTTTTGAAAGCGTGCTTCTAATGGCCTCAAAGGCTTGTGCATTGGCCCCTATATGCTTGCTATCACTAAGGTAGGATTCCTTGGTAATGGTAAGGTGAACCTTATATCTTAGGGTTTGTAGGTAAATGGACATCTTAGTCTTCCAAACAAGAATGTTGGAAGGGTCAAACATAGGTGGGGTCATGAAGTCCATGGATGTAAACTATATGTGTGCAAACAAGCAAATGCAAATGTAAATTAGCAAACAAAGGATCTCACTCCTAGAATGTTAAGCCTAAGTATCAGGAGCGTAGGCTCTGATACCAATTGTAAATCACCTAGAGGGGGGGTGAATATGTGATAATGCTAATCAAGAAAGCTAAAATAATTTTGCAATCACACTTAATACAACCAACAAGTGTAGCCGAATTCCCCGTGAAGGGCTCTGGACTAACTCCTCTTGATTCCCCTAGATATGGGTTGAGGTGCTATATGAAGCTCTTGTGGTTAAGTACAAGTGAGATACACACACAAGCAAGCCAAGCATATAAGGATGAACAATATGAAATAATGCAAGGAACAAATGCAAGCAATAAGATATGAATGAATGAATGATGCTTTGCACAATATAAAGAGAGAGAGATAGAGAGACAATGGATCAAACGCAAACATAAAGATATGTTCCGAGGTTTGAGCCCCTAGCTCTACGTCCCGCCTTCACCGAGAAGGATTTCTAATCCACTAAAGGAGTACCGAACTCCTCTCTCAACCTTACAATACCACCGAGGCAATACAACCACAATCCACCTCTACGGAAGAGGGATAAGGCCCGTAGCCAACAATCAAATTCAATCACCTCTACCGAAGAGGGATACAGACCAATACCACTCCGATCAACCTCTACCAAAGAGGGATACAACAAAACAAGGAGGGTTTACAACTTGGAGGTTTCCACAACCTCAAACAATCTCTCTTTTCCACAAAACAAGATCCTAATAGAGTAGGATAGAAGATAAGCTCAAGTGTGGAAAAACAAGTGTTCTGATCAAAGAAATTCTCTTGGGAAAACACCAAAATAGATATAGAAGTTTAGATCAAAAACTAATTCCCAAAACCCTAATTTCTTTGGAATAAACAAAACACTTAAAACAAATAAGATTGATCTTTTGGCTCTTTAAACACTTTTGAAAACTAGTAAAAATACTTCAGAAAAGTAGGAATTTTTGCTCTTGAAAATCTTATCTAAAATCCCAAAGAAATGGGGTATTTGTAGCCCAAACAGAAAACTAGCCGTTAGGCTGATCTGGCAGCCTGACAGGCATGCGGTCGACCGGCCCGGTCGACCGCCAACGGTCAAAAATATGACCGTTGGGGCAATCCGGTCGACCGTCCGGTCGACCGCCCAGATATAGAGAGCAGAGCTCTCTGGTCCGGTCGACCGGTCGGTCGGCCGGCCCACTGTGCTGCCAGACGTGTATAGCTCTGTGCACGTCGGTCGACCGGCCCTTGGTTCGGTCGACCGTGCGGTCGGCCGACCTGGCCTGTCAGCCACTGTTCTGGGTCAGAAACACATGTTAAAAATATTTTTAAAAATCTTTTATCTCTTCTAAAAATCTCCAAAAATAGTTTTATCATTTTGCATTGATATATAAACATGTGATAAAAATTTTAACTTAAATATCAAGCAATTTGAATTATTTTTGTGTTTAAACATTTTTACCAAAAATCAAAACTTGTATTTTATCAAACTTGGATTTTTCACTACATGAATAGGATAGTCAAAATAAGTTTGTTTAAAAGTTAAGCATGCATGTATAGAAAGAATACATCTACTATACATAAACCAATTAAACTTGTTTTGATCAACTATTCATGAAAACAAATATTGGTTAAACCAAAACCGAAAAACCAATATCCAAACATAAAACGTGTGTGTTTGTGCACTTGAGCATATCAACTATTCTTATCTTTACACATGGATCTAAAACACACTAAACTAAACTAGGATACCTAAGTCTTCTTGACGATCTTCCATCTTCAAGTCGACTCGGTCCAAAATGTGATCCACCGAGTGCAAATGAGTGATCTTGAAGCTCGGGCACCAGAATCACCATGTGAAGGCTTCCAAACTCATCTTGTTGAAGCAATCACCAACTAATATCTTGCTAAATGATCTGAAACTAAAATCACAAGATTATTAGTAAACATAACTACATGAGTTAATCATCATCAAAACTAGAGAGGAAGGCCTCCGCGCCAACAGAGGAGTTAGTCCAGAGCCCTTCACGGGGAATTGGGCTACACTCTTGTGTTGTACTTGTTGGCCCAAAGGCCTATCACCATAGTTTTGATGATGATCAACTCATGAAGTTATATTTACTAATGATCTTGTATTTAATTAGTGACAGATTCATTATCAAGATCTTAGTAGGTGCATAGCTCAACAAAGGACAAAATATCAAGATTTGGAGCTAGCACGGTGTGATCCTAGGAGTTTTGGATCAAGCTTGGACCAAGTCAAGAAGATGAGAAGCCTTCAAGGGAAGACTTCAAGAAGATGAAGACTTGTGTCTAGGTATAAGATTTTGTTTTTGTTTTAGATAAAATGTAAAGGATAGATAGTTGGTGGATTGCTCAAGTAGATATCACACACACACTCTTGATTTAGCTGTCTTTTCATAAAAGAATTTTCAGATTTAGAAAAGACTTTTATTTTGGAAAAACATAGTTTTTGGTTCTTGGTATTCAAAGTTATATATTTCAACCAAAACCTTATTTAGAGCTTTATGACAAAAACATAGATATTGTATTATGATTGTGTAGTGGATCATATCCATACACACTATGCCTTAAAAGTATATCTTGTTTTTGTATTTGATGAAGATTTTGAAAAACAAAATTTAGAAAACATGTTTTAGAAAAATACAGTTTTTATCATGGGCCAAATATTTTCAAGTTACAAAAATAGTCCAATCTTTTATAACATGCCTTGATTTTGTGCAAGCATGTTTGTATATCAAAATATATTGGTAAAACTATTTTTGTAGATTTTTATGTATTTTATGGGATTTTATATAAGCCAAAAAGACAAATTCTTTTTATCCCAGAAAAACTGTTTCAGGCTTCAACCAAGTCGACTAGTCGACTTAACTAGTCGACTATACCTGAAGTCGGTCGACCGGGCCGGTCGACCGACGTGCACAAACGTGCACGCCTGTGTGTACTGGTGGTCGGTCGACCGTGCCGGTCGACCGCTCCAGAGAGCAGTGCTCTCTGGAAAGTTCGGTCGACCGCACCGGTCGACCGTGGCTCCAACGGTCAGAAATCCGACCGTTGGCGGTCGACCGGGCCGGTCGACCGGCAGTACTGACAGATCCCAACGGCTATATTTTCTGGCCTATAAATTGGGGGGTCTTGTCATTGTTTTGTTAGAAGATTTTGGAGTCTCTTAGAGCCAGTTTTCCCAGACTTTTAAAAGAGTTTTCTCCACAAAATAGTGAGCAAATATTTCCTATCTAAAGGGAAGTTTTATCAAGAGTGTTTAAAAGAAAGTCTTTGAGTTTTCCTCCACCTTTCACATCCTTGTTTTCTCACATCAACACTTGAGCATCCATTGATCTATCTACCCTATAGGGAGTGTTATTGTGAGAGGATTTTAGGTGATCAAGAGTTGTGATCACCAAAGTTCTTCTTTGTTCTTTGAGGAGATGGGCAAGTGTGCTCGTGATTGTTTGGGTCCTAGTGAGGACTTGGTGTTTTCGGGTTCGGGTGCGAACTCGTGTTTGAGGTGCGGCCTTGGCGAGCCGGTGGGCTTGCGGTGTGTACGGGACTAGGGAGTCTGAGGGCTTGTAGGTGTTGCGGCACCGAGGAGAGATCCATTGGGATCTTGCATAGTGAAAATCCTTCGTGTGTCGAAGGCGGGGATGTAGAGCAAGTGTGCTCGAACCTCGAAACATACCCTTGTGTTTGCGATTGCTATTCTCTCTCTCTCTTTGTCTCTTGTTATATCTTGCATGTTATTTATTGTGTTCATCTTTATATGCATGATATATTCCTTGTGCTCATATTGATATACTTGCGTGGGATTGTTGCTAACACTTGTATTCAACCAAGAGAGCCAACGCGGCACCTCAACCCATTCAAGGGGAATACAGAGGAGATTGTCCAGAGCCCTTCACGGGGAATTCGGCAACACTCTTTGGTTATACGTGGGGTTTAGTGTAAAAGATTTAATTAGGTCATAATTATTTTTAGCTTCCGCATTATTTGCATCATTCATTATTAAGTGACCATTAGATTAGCCATCACCTATTCACCCCCCCCCCCTCTAGGTGATTTTCAATTGGTATCAGAGTTTGGTACTCTGATTTTGGTCTAACAACCTAGAGTAAAAGATCCTCATTTTTAGGCTAATCACAATATTTTTGTACACACACCATGGACTTCATGTCACCACCCATGTTTGACATTGCTAACATCCATATATGGAAGGTGAAGATGTCCTTGTACCTCAAAGCCTTAGGTTTTCATGTATATCTAGCCACTACTAATAATGCATATTCTCTAGATGGTAAGAATTTTGAGGCTAATGCAAAAGTCCTTCATGCTATCAAGTCTACCCTAGATGATGTTTATTTATCTAGAGTTTCTAACTTTGATTCGGCTTGTGTAGTATGGAACACCCTCACCTCCCTTGGCGAAAAGGATCTATACTATGCGGGGAGCGATTCGGACGTTGGAAGCGACATCTACAACGTATGCTATATGGTCCAAGGGGATAACCCCCTTGAGGTAAACTCCGAATCTGATGATGAGGACATGTCATATGATGAGCTCACTTCATTTTGTCAAACTATTCTTGAAAAATATGACATGCTTAAGAAAGAAAATAAAAATTTGAAAAAGAAACTTGATTGCATGCATGTAGAACATAATACATTTAGAAGTAACATTGCATGTTTAGAAAAAGAAAATAATGTTTTGAAAAATGAGAATGTTTCCCTTATGTCTAAATTAAATGATCTTTGTGAAGGGAACACGATTTTAAAAGATAAAATTGCTTTGGTGGAAAAACAAAAGGAAGTTGTTTTTCAAGAAAATAATTCTTTAAAAAGAAAGATTTGTGAAAAAGAAAAAAGAATTTGTTTCGAAAAAGAAAAAGAAAAATGATCCTTTATCTCATCATGCTTTACATGCCACCACTAATGAGATAAAAGTTTTGAAAAATAAAATGGATGGTTTGAGTTCGACTTTGAACTCTTGTGCTTTCAATCATTCTACGTTGGAGTCAATGTTTTCAAAGAAACAAACTCCACACATTCATGCACATCATAACCATGCATTTGCTTATGTTGCACAACATGATCACACTCCTACACATAAGCATACTAAGGTGTACGTATGTACACATTGTGGCCGCAAAGGCCATTTAGCAAAATATTGTTATGATAGATTAGATCATTTTAATTTTGCTAAGAATAAAAGATTTTGGGTTCCTTACAACAAAGCTAACCCCCGTGGACCCTACAAGAAAATATGGGTACCAAAACCCCCACCATTTGCTTTTAATGTAGGTGAGGGCTCTCACAAGACGTGAGAGGATTGGTGCCTTGGTAGTGGATGCAATAGACTTGATGGACATACTTTTGGATGCATCGCTATCAAGGAGCTTTGGTGGAAAGACCACCATATTTGGAGCTTTGGAGTTGGTAACAATTTCTAAACTCCTACTTTTATGCACATGCTTTTAATTTCATATATCATATAGCATGTTCATATTTTTGTGTGCTTCATGTGGTATTTACATGTTTAAATGAAGATTTTATCAAAACGTGCATATATACATATACAAATAGTGAATTACAAATTGATTCATATACATTCACTCTTCATGCTCATTTGTACCCACTATATGCATATGTATAGACTAGTTTTGATGATTCTCTTTATACATGTTTTACCTACTTTATGCTTTACTTCATGTATATGTATTTTAAATTCAAATCTAATAAATATACATGTATACCCGTGAGTCTCTTGCCTTCATGCAAACATCATTAATAGACTCTTTTAGATTTGGGATATGTATGCGTATTGTTAGGATTGGATTAATCATACATATACCATGAAGATTAGTGTTTTGATTAAAAAAATGATTTTTCGTGATTTTGTTAAAAATATGATCTTTTTGAGCTTCCTTGACTATTTTCATAAAAATGCTATTTACATGATCGTTTAACACTCACACTTTTGTTAAAAATATTTTGAGCCTTATAGACCATGAGTGCTTAAATTTTTATGTATCTAGTTATGTTTATGAAAAACATAAGATTTGACATATTTGAAGGATCTTTAACTAGTTTTTCAAAAATAATTTATACTAGTTATTTATTCTTCAAATAATTTTTTTTAGATTGACACATGATTCTATTTTTCTCAAAATTTGATGCTTCATGATTTGAATATTAGTTTATATGTTAGTTTTTGTCAACACTAGGATTTATACTTGTACATATCTTGAGCCACAAATAAATCTATTTATATTTGGGCTTAATGCTTATTTGAACCCATGAAATGTGCTTGTATTGCTTGGTTTTGATGATACATACATTTTTAAACTTGTATTCCCACTTTTTGGATTTGATTTATGATCATGTGTTTTTCATTTCATGTGTATGTGTATTTTGCCAAACTTTAAGATATACATGTATACCTCTTGAGTCATTTGCCTTTAATGCAAATCTATTTATATGGACTCAATTGTGTTTAAGAGATATGTATGTATACTTATTGTGTTGTCAAAACATACATATATCTTGAAATATATTTTTTAATAAAAAAATTTTGGGATGATTTTCATGTTTTCTTATTTAAAGAAATATTGAGCTTTATTGACATTTTCATGATACCATGTTCCACATAACACTAGTGCACTCACCTCTTTTAAAAATTTTATGGACTTCATAGATATTAGAGTGTTTTTAGTGCCATGTGATTTACTTGTGTTTCATGAAAAACATTTTTTTTTACTTGAAGGATTCCTCACTAGTTTTAAAACATTTTTCTAGTGCAAATTCTTCATTTGGTAGAGTTTTTCAAACTAAGCTTATTTTCAAATCTATTTTTGAAAACCCCTACCATCTATGGGAGGATAGATGGGAGATTATGCCTTGTATGCTTCATTGAAAATCTTTTACCTTGTGCATATGAAGGGTGGTAGGTTATGAGATATACACTTGATTTTATTGTTATGTCAATTGGTATCATTGAATCGTTTCAATTGGTATCAATATGAACTTATTTTGTATATACTCATATTTGTTTCTTATATATATGTATGTTTCAATTTCTCCTGGTATACTCATTTCTCATACATATATATGATTTCCATGTGCTTAACTCACAATTGGCTCACATTTTTAAAAGCACAAAGTTTATGATGAAAAATTAAAAAAAAATTTCATATGTTGATTTGATATCTCAAAATGTGTTTTATTAAGTAAGTTCAAAAATTTTAAAGAAAAAAATTCAAAATGTTTGATTTGTATTTCCTATATGCAAGGAGAGCTTAACATCTCTCTTACATATGGATTCATGTTGAGTATATTATAAATTGAGGAGCTTGATAACTCTTCTTTATATGATATACGTGTGTAGGGGGAGCTTCACATCTCCTCTTATGCATTACATAATATGTGTTATGTGAGTTAGGGCCTGTCATCCCTTCTTCATGTAATGCATATGTGTAGGGAAGCTAACTTAGCGTCTTCCTCTTCATGAATGTATATCGCATATAAATCTTTATTGATTGATTTGTATTACTCCTTCTTGATCTTTTTGTTTTTGACAAAAAGGGGGAGTAAAATTTGTTTGATTTGATTTTACTTTGAACCCTTTGTTGATGATTGACAAAAAGAGGGAGAAGTATTTGAGTATATATGCATGTTTCATTGCTTAAGGGGGAGTAGTATTTGTCTTCCTTGTTATTTATGCATATATGTTTTGTTTTGCAAATAGGAGAAAAAGATTTTTTTTTGTTTCATCTCCATCATTTGCATACATGTTTATGAGCTTCATTGTCATATATTATTATTTATGTCTATGCATGAGTTAAGGGGGAGCTTCCTTGAAGCTTTACCTTAATCCATGCATATATAACCTCATGAGTTTTGTCATCATCAAAAAGGGGAGATTGTTGGCCCAAAGGCCTATCACCCTAGTTTTGATGATGATCAACTCATGAAATTATATTTACTAATGATCTTGTATTTAATTAGTGACAGAATCATTATCAAGATCTTATTAGGTGCATAGCTCAACAAAGGACAAAATATCAAGATTTGGAGCTAGCACGGTGTGATCCAAGGAGTTTTGGATCAAGCTTGGACCAAGTCAAGAAGATGAGAAGCCTTCAAGGGAAGACTTCAAGAAGATGAAGACTTGTGTCTAGGTATAAGATTTTGTTTTTGTTTTAGATAAAATGTAAAGGATAGATAGTTGGTGGATTGCTCAAGTAGATATCACACACACACTCTTGATTTAGCTGTCTTTTCATAAAAGAATTTTCAGATTTAGAAAAGACTTTTATTTTGGAAAAACATAGTTTTTGGTTCTTGGTATTCAAAGTTATATATTTCAACCAAAACCTTATTTAGAGCTTTATGACAAAAACATAGATATTGTATTATGATTGTGTAGTGGATCATATCCATACACACTATGCCTTAAAAGTATATCTTGTTTTGTATTTGATGAAGATTTTGAAAAAACAAAGTTTAGAAAACATGTTTTAGAAAAATACAGTTTTTATCATGGGCCAAATATTTCCAAGTTACAAAAATAGTCCAATCTTTTATAACATGCCTTGATTTTGTGCAAGCATGTTTGTATATCAAAGTATATTGGTAAAACTATTTTTGTAGATTTTTATGTATTTTATGGGATTTTATATGAGCCAAAAAGACAAATTCTTTTTATCCCAGAAAAAACTGTTTCAGGCTTCAGCCAAGTCGACTAGTCGACTTAACTAGTCGACTTAACTAGTCGACTATACCTGAAGTCGGTCGACCGGGCCGGTCGACCGACGTGCACAAACGTGCACGCCTGTGTGTACTGGTGGTCGGTCGACCGTGCCGGTCGACCGCTCCAGAGAGCAGTGCTCTCTGGAAAGTTCGGTCGACCGCACCGGTCGACCGTGGCTCCAACGGTCAGAAATCCGACCGTTGGCGGTCGACCGGGCCGGTCGACCGGCAGTACTGACAGATCCCAACGGCTATATTTTTCTGGCCTATAAAGTGGGGGGTCTTGTCATTGTTTTGTTAGAAGATTTTAGAGTCTCTTAGAGCCAGTTTTTCCCAGACTTTTAAAAGAGTTTTCTCCACAAAATAGTGAGCAAATATTTCCTATCTAAAGGGAAGTTTTATCAAGAGTGTTTAAAAGAAAGTCTTTGAGTTTTCCTCTACCTTTCACATCCTTGTTTTCTCACATCAACACTTGAGCATCCATTGATCTATCTACCCTATAGGGAGTGTTATTGTGAGAGGATTTTAGGTGATCAAGAGTTGTGATCACCAAAGTTCTTCTTTGTTCTTTGAGGAGACGGGCAAGTGTGCTCGTGATTGTTTGGGTCTAGTGAGGACTTGGTGTTTTCGGGTTCGGGTGCGAACTCGTGTTTGAGGTGCGGCCTCGGCGAGCCGTGGGCTTGCGGTGTGTACGGGACTAGGGAGCCCGAGGGCTTGTAGGTGTTGCGGCACCGAGGAGAGATCCATTGGGATCTTGCATAGTGGAAATCCTTCGTGTGTCGAAGGCGGGGATGTAGAGCAAGTGTGCTCGAACCTCGAAACATACCCTTGTGTTTGCGATTGCTATTCTCTCTCTCTCTCTCTTTGTCTCTTGTTATATCTTGCATGTTATTTATTGTGTTCATCTTTATATGCATGATATATTCCTTGTGCTCATATTGATATACTTGCGTGGGATTGTTGCTAACACTTGGATTCAACCAAGAGAGCCAACGCGGCACCTCAACCCATTCAAGGGGAATCTAGAGGAGATTGTCCAGAGCTCTTCATGGGGAATTCGGCAACACTCTTTGGTTATACGTGGTGTTTAGTGTAAAAGATTTAATTAGGTCATAATTGTTTTTAGCTTCCGCATTATTTGCATCATTCATCATTAAGTGACCATTAGATTAGCCATCACCTATTCATCCCCCCCCCTCTAGGTGATTTTCAGTACTTGGTGTTTAGTTTAAATAGTTTTAATTTGCATCATTTAAGTTTTAATTCCGCATTATTGACCACTAGATTAGCTCATCACCTATTCACCCCCCCTCTAGGTGATTTACAGTATTACCTCAAATGATACCGATCTGTCTAGAGACGGTGAGTAGCATCACTCTCCACCTGTTGCAATATCTTGTCGGTCGTCTGACTCTCCACCTGTTGAGAGGCTATAGGCTTCACAATTGAAGCCTCGTCAAACGTGATGTCTGTGCTGAAGATAAATTTTATCCTTCGAATCCCAAATTTTGTAGTCTTTTGCTCCTTGTTTGAATACTTCGATTTTTCTCGCCTTGGGTCCAATTTGTCTTTCTTGACATGACAGTAGGTCGGACACCCAAACCCCATAGCAAATCATAATCCTGAGCAACTTTTTCTGACCAAACTCTAAAGGAGTTTTAACTCCTATTGCAGACGAAGGCAACCTGTTAACGAGATGGCAAGCATACGCCAATGTCTCAGTCCAAAAAGATCTCGATATGCCGACATTGAATAACATGCACCGGACCTTCTCTAGCAAGATCATGTTCATCCTTTTAGCCACTTCATTTTATTATAGTGTTTCCCTTAATGTGAAGTGTGTTCTATGCCATCATCGTGGCATAGCTTTAAGAAAGGTATACTCTCCTCCATTGTCTGAATGAAGTATCTTGATTTTTCTTTTTGTACTCTTCTGTATCTTCTTCTTCCACTTCGCAAACAACTTCAGGACTTCCCCTTTGTGCATCATGGTATATGCCAAACATCGCCAGAGTAATCATCTATAAAAGACAGAAAGTAGTGGTTACCTCTAATATATGTCATCTTGGTAGGTCCCTAGATATCTGTGTGAATATAATCCAGAACCCCTTGGCGCAGTGAGTCATGATGCCGAATCTCATCTTGGTCTTCTTTCCGATGACGCAATGTTCACAAAATTTTAATTTGCAGGTGCTAGCACCTTTCAATAAATCTTGTGCAAGAGTTGGGTGTAATAATTATCTGAATTTATAAAAGTCACCACTTTCTCTGTAACCGCACTGTTGGCCCAAGGTTACAATCACCCGTTTTAGTGTGTTTTGATGATCACAAAACATATATAGTTATTTGTACTAATCATGTTTGTTGTTTCAGTGTGTTTCAGGGTTCTAATGATTCTAGGAGCATTCTTCCCTAAAGGAAGGTGTTTTTGACTCAAGTCACCTCATTTCTGGCTCAAGTATCAAGCTTTGCAGATCACATATGGAGAAGCCCACTTGAAGACCTTGTAGTCAATTAGAACCTATGTAAGAAATAGTTTGTTAAAGTTTGAGGTTGTAGAATATTGGCTCTAGGACACACACACACATTTTTCCAAAAATACAGTTTTTAGTTTTGATGTTTTGTTTAATGTTCATGCCTTGGTCTCTATACATGATTCAATGTTTACAAATTTTATATCTTGTTTATATCATGTATTTCTATCTTTCCAGCATGATACTTAGTAAAATTTTCCTACAAAAATTATTCTGAAAATTTTCAAAGTCCAAAATTCCTCTCAGTTTTTTCTGTGTCAGGCTGGACCGGTCGACCGGATCCTGTGTCCTGGACGTGCACGCTCGTGCACATCTGTCGGTCGGCCGACCGGCCGACCGACCGAAAACTTCTGCTCTCTGTTTTTTGTCAGTCGACCGACCGGCCGACCGCCTTCACAAAACTGTGTTTCCTTTTTGAGGCCGGTCGACCCGAGCCCAACGGCTATATGCCAGCAGGGCGGACGGCCGACCGGGCTGGTCGACCGCCAAGCCTGCCAGAGCCCCAACGGCTCTTTCCTCTTTGGTGCAAATCTGAAATCTATTTTAGACTGTTTTTGTGGCAGACTTTTTCTGAGTATTGTGGATTATTTTCTGATCAAATAAGCTTAAATTAAATAAGTTTTAATCCCTTCCTCTCCCTATAAATAGAGGAGATAGGTCTCTTGCAAACATATCAAGAAAAATTCCTAGTCTCCAAGTTTTCAAAAGAAAGAAAAAGTTTCAAAGCTCTCAAATTCTCTCTTGCATTCTTGGCTTTTGTTTTCAGTTGTGTTCTCAAGCAAGTTTCTTCTACAACTGAGTTTGTTTTTCTCACTACACTTCTAGAGCCAAAATTCCCATCCTCATTCTATAAGAAAGTTTTAAAGAGAAAGTTTGTAAGAAGTTTGTGGTCCTTTTGGTGATCACTTGGCTACTTGTTCCTTCTTCTTGTTCTTGTTGAGATACCTCTTCGGTAGAGGTTTGTAAGTGGTGAAGTTCGGTACTCCGGTCTTCGGTAGACCTTGTAAAGTCCTCGGTGGATAGTGGAAACCCTTCATGGCGGTGAAGACGGGGAGTAGAGCGGTGGCTCAAACCTCGAAACAAATACTTTGTGTTTGCGATAGATTTTCTCTTTGCTCTCTATTGCTCTTACTTTCTTGCTTGTGTTATTATTATTCTTTCATACCTTGTGATATATCTTGTGTGCATTTCATAATTGCTTCAAATTCATTTCTTGTTACATTGTCGATCATTACTCATACAACAAGATTGCAATACGCACCTCAAACTCATATCTAGAGGAATCACGAGGAAGGAGTTCAGAGCCCTTCACCGGGTATTCGGCTCTTAGTTTTATTTTGGGAGATCGTTGCATCATTCATTCATACTTGTTTTAAAAAGATTGTTAGATTAGCATTTACACTATTCACCCCCCCCCCCTCTAGGTGTTTTCAATTGGTATCAGAGCTTGGTCTCTAGGCTCTTGGCTTGACAACCTTAGAGAGATCCTATATTTGCTAATCACTTCATTCATTTTTCATTCACCATCACTTAGTAAAAATGGCCGATGGAATTAAAACCCCACCAAAATTTGATGGACTTAACTTTCCCATATGGAAGGTTAAGATGACCGTTTTCTTGCAATCTCTAGGAAGTCGACTTGCAAAGGCCGTGACCAAACCCTTTAGTGCACCCCCGGTGATGAATCCACTTGGTCCGAAATTGAGACTAAGGAATTTGATGCCAATGCTAGGGCTCATTATGCACTCCTTCAAGCCCTTAATGATGATGATATATCTAGAGTTATTCATTGCAAGTCCGCATATGAAATTTGGATACATTTGCTAGTTACACATGAGGGGACTTCACAAGTGAAGAGGGCCAAAATAGACCTTCTTTGGTCCCAACATGAGAATTTTTGCATGCTAGAAAATGAAACCATAGATGATATGGTTACAAGATTCACTAAGATTACTAATGGACTTTCTTCTCTAGGTGATGGTATTGACAACGATCAAAGAGTAAGAAAGATCATCCGGGCTCTCCCTCCTTCTTGGGAAGTAAAAGCTACTACCTTGAAGGAACTCAATGACAAGGAGGAGATGGAGCTTATAGGTCTCATTGGGAACCTCAAAACCCATAAGATGGAGAGAAAAGCAAGGGAAGAAATGGCTCCCTCAAAGAAGAAAGTTATAGCCTTCAAGAGTCAATCCTCACACTCCGACGAAGACGATGAAGAAGAAGATGACGAAGAGCTCTTACTTCTTGTGAAGAACGTTCGGAGGATGTACAACAAGGCTAAGTTTCAAGGAAGAAGAAGATGGCAAGGTGGCAAAGAAGAGAAGAAGATTATTTGCTTCAATTGCCAAAGACCGGGTCACATTGTAGCGGAGTGCCCGGATAAAGTAAAGCCCTCCACCTCCAAGAAGCCTTACAAGAAGAAAGCATTGAAGGCTACATGGGATTCCGAGAGCGAATCCGAGGAGAAAGTTGACACCGCCAACATGTGCTTCATGGCTAATGAAAGCACAAGCAAGGTAACCCCTTCCACTTCTTTTAATGATGTGCTTTCCATGGATGAATTAGGAGAAGCATTTGTAGAACTCTCACATAACTATGATGTTTTAAGAAAAAGTATTTAAATATGAAAAAAGAAAATGAGTCTCTTAATCATCATGTTTTTACTCTTACTAAAGAAAAAGATGAATTATCTTTAACTTTAGTTTCCACCCAAAAGATTTTGATAACTATAAGATTTCTTGCAAGGGTAAGTTTTCACAAGTTAATGAAAATGAGATTTCCATGCTTAAAGAAAAAATTGACTCATTAGGAGTAGTTTGAAAAAGTGTGAATTGACAAGAATAGACTTGAGGCTATGTTCCTAAGAAACAAGCCCCTAAGAAACAATCTCATGTTCATACTCATGCTCATGTTCATACCTCACAACCTTTACATCATGCCAAACCCCACAAACATGCTCACACTTCACACACACATCATGCATTCATGTATGGTAAAGTGTTTTCATGTTCATATTGTGACCGTAAAGGTCACTTAGTTAAGTTTTGTTATGATAGACTAAATGCATCTCGTCATAATGTTTGGGTTCGAAATACTAATTTTCAAGGACCCAAGAAAATTTGAGTACCAAAGTCAATAAACTTGTTAAATGATGTAGGTACTTTCCAAGGCTCAACGACGTAAAGGGTTGTGGTATCTTGATAGTGGTTGCTCAAGACACATGACTTGGGATATCAACAACTTTGCAACCCTATCAAGATACCATGAAGGTGGCACCGTCACCTTCGGAGATGATGCCAAGGGTAAAATCATCGGTATTGGTAATATTAAACTTGGTACATCCCCTTAATAGAAAATGTTGTTTTAGTTGATGGATCAAGCATAACCTCTTGAGTATTAGTCAACTTTGTGATAAAGGTTTTGATGTTGTTTTTGATAACATAGCTTGTAGAGTTTTTGATAGACAATCTAACACATGTATATTTTCCGATTTTCGTGAAAGCAATATGTACATGATTGATTTGTCTAATATGTCTTGCAATATCACTTGTTTGAAAGCCCTCGATGATGACTCTTGGTTGTGGCATAGAAGATTAGGCCACATTTCTTTTGACCATCTATCTAGGTTAAACAACAAGGAAATGGTGATGGGTATTCCTTGCTTGAACTTTGAAAAGGACCGCGTTTGTGACGCGTGCCAACTTAGGAAACAAAACAAGCCTCTTTCAAGTCAATTAAGGATATCATGACATCACGTCCCTTGGAGTTGATCCATATGGATTTGTTTGGTCCTACTCAAACCAAAAGTCTAAGTGGGAATCGTTTTGCATTTGTTTGGTTGATGATTTTTCGCGTTTTACATGGGTTTTCTTTTAAGAGCACAAAAATCAAGCCTTTTCACATTTTCAAGTCTTTAGAAAAGAGTTGAAAAGAAAAAAGATTCTTCAATTTTAAGAATAAGAAGTGATAGAGGAGGTGAATTCATTAACCTACCCTTTATCTCTTTTTGTGAAGAACATGGAATTAAGTATGAACTATCTTGTCCTAGAACTCCACAACAAAATGGAGTAGTTGAACGGAAAAATCGGACATTACAAGAGATGGCTAGGACAATGATTAGTGAATACGGTCTCCCATATTATTTGTGGGCCGAGGCCGTTAATACATCATGCTATATATCAAATCGTGTTTTCTTATGCAAAAATACTTCAAAAACATCTTTTGAGATTTATTTTTCTAGAAAGCCAAATGTTTCATACTTAAAGTTTTTGGATGCAAATGTTTTGTTTTAAATACAAAAGACAATTTGGGAAAATTTGATGCTAGGTCTTATGAAGCAATCTTTGTAGGTTACTCAAATACTAGTAAAGCTTATAGAGTTTTCAATAAGTCATCTTTACTATTGAAGAGTCTATACATGTAAAATTTGAGGAATCTAATGTGTTTGTTAAGAATGTTGTAGAAATAGATTCTTTGCATGAAGACATGGAGAAAGTCACTTTGAAGGACTCACCTACTATTGAAGACACGCCAAAGGATGATGAAGGAAGTGCAACTAAGGATCAAGAGGCTCAAGGAAATGAAATTCAAAGAATTGAAGTGGAGCCTACTCAACAACTTTCAAAGGATTGAGATACAATCCACATCATCCCAAGGACCTTGTTTTAGGTGAAGTATCTCAAGGGGTAACTACTCGTTCTCAACTTCATGATTTTTATGGATACTATGCTTTTATTTCTCATGTTGAACCCAAAAGCGTCCTCGAAGCCGAGGCCGACTCATATTGGTTGCTAGCCATGCAAGAGGAACTCAATCAATTGAGCGCAACCAAGTTTGGCACCTTGTTCGTAGGCCCCATGATAGACCAACAATTGGTACTAAGTGGATCTTTAAGAACAAGTTGGATGAGTCGGGTAACGATGTTAGGAATAAAGCTAGGTTAGTTGCCCAAGGTTACACTCAAATCGAAGGTATCGATTTTGATAAAACCTTTGCACCCGTAGCATGGCTTGAAGCCATACGGATGACACTTGCATTTGCATCATATAAAGATTTAAGCTTTTTCAAATGGATGTTAAAAGTGCTTTCTTGAATGGATTTATTGAAGAGGAGGTGTATGTTGAACAAACCCCCGGGTTTGTTGATCCTACACATCCGGATTTTGTTTTCAAACTTGACAAAGCTCTTTATGGTTTAAAACAAGCCCCTAGGGCTTGGTATGAAAGGCTTTCTTCATTTCTAATTTCAAATGGTTTTAAGGAAGGAAAAATTGATACAACTTTGTTTACAAAACATGTAGAAAATGATATTCTTATTGTGCAAATTTATGTGGATGATATCATTTTTGTTCTACTAATGAATCTCTTTGTCAAGCTTTTGAATCATGCATGAAGGAAGAATTCGAAATGTCTATGATGGGTGAGCTCAACTATTTCCTTGGTCTCCAAATCAAGCAAAGAAAGGATGGGATCTTCATCAATCAAGCCAAGTACACAAAGGAACTTATCAAGCGATTTGGACTTGAAGGAGCTAGACTAGCAAAACTCCCATGGCAACAACCACCAAGCTTGACAAGGATGACAAGGTAAAAGTGTAGACATTAAGCTTTATCGTAGCATGATTGGTAGTTTATTGTATTTGACGGCTAGTAGGCCGGATATTATGTTTTGTGTATGTCTTTGTACTCGTTTTCAATCATGTCCTAAGGAGTCTCATTTAGTAGCGGTAAAACGCATTATTAGATACCTTAAGGGCACAATTGAAATGGGTTTGTGGTATCCGAAAACCGGACTATTTGAAATGAAGAGTTTTCGGATGCTGACTATGCGGGTTGTAGGGTAGATAGGAAGAGTACAAGTGGAACATGTCAATTTCTTGGTATTTGTCTTGTTTCTTGGTCTTCCAAAAAGCAAAATTCGGTAGCCCTTTCAACCGCCGAGGCGGAGTATGTTGCAGCCGGAGCTTGTTGTGCACAAGTTCTTTGGATGAAACATACTCTCCTTGACTATGATTTGCATTTGATCATATTAAAATATTTTGTGATAATACTAGTACTATTCATATGACTAAAAATACAAATCAACATAGTAAAACTAAGCACATTGACATTAGATATCACTTTCTTAGATATCATTATGAGAAAGGTGATATTGATATTGATTATGTTTCTACCGAGTTTCAACTTGCCGATATTTTTACAAAACCTCTAGACTATGCTAGATTTTCATTTATTTGTGGTGAGTTGAATGTTTGTATTATAGATTCTTGAAAGAAAATTTCTTATTTTTTCACCCTTTTTGATGTATGACAAAAGGGGAGAAATAGTTAGTTTGAAGAGTTTTATGCACTTGTATTTTGTTTTATGCATTGTGTTTTGTATACTTTTTATGCTTTATGTGTATAGCCATTCATTTTTTATACATAGTCATTCTTTTATACATAGCATAATTTGAGGGGAGCTTCCATGCTCCTTTCCCATGTTTAAAATAACTATATGATTTGTCATCATCAAAAAGGGGGAGATTGTTGGCCAAGGTTACAATCACCCGTTTTAGTGTGTTTTGATGATCACAAAATATATATAGTTATTTGTACTAATCATGTTTGTTGTTTCAGTGTGTTTCAGGGTTCTAATGATTCTAGGAGCATTCTTCCCTAAAGGAAGGTGCTTTTGACTCAAGTCACCTCATTTCGGGCTCAAGTATCAAGCTTTGCAGATCACATATGGAGAAGCCCACTTGAAGACCTTGTAGTCAATTAGAACCTATGTAAGAAATAGTTTGTTAAAGTTTGAGGTTGTAGAATATTGGCTCTAGAACACACACACATTTTTCAAAAATACAGTTTTTAGTTTTGATGTTGTTTAATGTTCATGCCTTGGTCTCTATACATGATTTAATGTTTACAAATTTTATATCTTGTTTATATCATGTATTTCTATCTTTCCAGCATGATACTTAGTAAAATTTTCCTACAAAAATTATTCTAAAAATTTTCAAAGTCCAAAATTCCTCTCAGTTTTTTCTATGTCAGGCTGGACGGGCCGACCGGACCGGTCGACCGGATCCTGTGTCCTGGACGTGCACGCTTGTGCACGTCTGTCGGTCGGTCAAACCGGCCGACCGACCGAAAACTTCTGCTCTCTGTTTTTTATCGGTCGGCTGACCGGGCGGCCGCCTTCACAAAACTGTGTTTTCTTTTTGAGGCCGGTCGACCGACCGGTCGACCCGAGCCCAACGGCTATATGCCAGCAGGCGGACGGCGACCGGGCCGGTCGACCGCCAAGCTGCTAGAGCCCCAACGGCTCTTTCCTCTTTGGTGCAAATCTGAAATCTGTTTTAGACTGTTTTTGTGGCAGACTTTTTCTGAGTATTGTGGATTATTTTCTGATCAAATAAGCTTAAATTAAATAAGTTTTAATCCCTTCCTCTCCCTATAAATAGAGGAGATAGGTCTCTTGCAAACATATCAAAAAAAATCCCTAGTCTCCAAGTTTTCAAAAGAAAGAAAAAGTTTCAAAGCTCTCAAATTCTCTCTTGCATTCTTGGCTTTTGTTTTCAGTTGTGTTCTCAAGCAAGTTTCATTTACAACTGAGTTGTTTTTTCTCACTACACTTCTAGAGCCAAAATTCCCATCCTCATTCTATAAGGAAGTTTTAAAGAGAAAGTTTGTAAGAAGTTTGTGGTCCTTTTGGTGATCACTTGGCTACTTGTTCCTCTTCTGTTCTTGTTGAGATACCTTTCGGTAGAGGTTTGTAAGTGGTGGAGTTCGGTACTCCGGTCTTCGGTAGACCTTGTAAAGTCCTCGGTAGATAGTGGAAACCCTTCACGGCGGTGAAGGCGGGGAGTAGAGCGGTGGCTCGAACCTCGAAACAAATACTTTGTGTTTGCGATTGATTTTCTCTTTGCTCTCTATTGCTCTTACTTTCTTGTTTGTGTTATTGCTATTCTTTCATACCTTGTGATATATCTTGTGTGCATTTCATAATTGCTTCAAATTCATTTCGTGTTACATTGTCGATCATTACTCATACAACAAGATTGCAATACGCACCTCAAACTCATATCTAGAGGAATCACGAGGAAGGAGTTCAGAGCCCTTCACCGGGTATTCGGCTCTTAGTCTTGTTTTGGGAGATCGTTGCATCATTCATTCATACTTGTTTTAAAAAGATTGTTAGATTAGCATTTACACCTATTCACCCCCCCCCCTCTAGGTGTTTTTCAACCGCACTACCCTTCAAGTAGTAAAGATTATTACGTCGGGCGCCCTTCAAAACAACCATCGAGCTTTTAATCATCTTGAGAACCCCATCTATAATAGATACTTCAAGACCCAATGCTACCAAGGCACCAATATAGATAAGATTCCTTTTCAGTTAAGGTACATACCTCACATTTTTCAATTCTCGCACCCATCCTGTCAGACATTTTGATATGGACCTTACATATCCCTTCCAAATTACATGGATGATCATCACCCATGATAATAGAGCATCATCTAGCTTCTCAAAGGTAGAAAAACTAATCCTGTTTGGACACACATGATAGGTAGCTCCTATATCTAGCATCCACTTAGAATCACCTGAGTAACCAATAGTAGGAGTAGTGACTGAAAGAGAATATCATTGAGTCAGAGTCTGATACACTTGCTTGTGAAGTACTACCCGATTGGGTATTGATCACCCTTGCGAGTTATCTCGGTCTTCGACTCCTCATTCTTATCTTTGATCCTTGAACAATAACCTTTCAGTGCCTTAACTCTTTGTAGAAGTTGCACTGGTTCTTCTTCCGATCTCTAAAACCCGATCTGGACTTCGATCTATCATGATCAACTTGCCCTTCTTACTGAAAATCTTGCCTCTTACTGTCACGCTTCTGCTAAATCACTCTTTGAAGAAGACTGCTTATTTTTCTTTCACATTTCGTAATTTACAAGAGCAGGTGACACATCACTATAGTTAAGAGTTTGTTGACCATTGATCAAGGTTAGGATGAAGGTCTCATACTCTTCATCAGGAAGAGAATTCAAAAGAATCATCGCCATGTCCTCTTCTTCGATCTTAACGTCCACATTAACTAGGTCTGCAAGAAGCTTCGTGTAGTTGTTCATGTGCCCACTAATGTAGAGCCCTCTCTTCAATTGAAAGCGATAAAACCTCCTCTTTAGATGCAGTCAAGACTCGATGCTCTTCGTCAGATATTTCTTCTCGAGGATCTCCCAAATCTTCCTTGCGAAAGTCTCATACAGCACATGATACTTGATTTCTTGTGTTAAACAAGACTTCATGACACCACAAGCCATCTAATTTATCTTGTCCCAGTCCTTCTCAAATGTTTTCTCTGATTTTTCTCCCAGACGCAGAAAGCCTTTGAAGTTTGATGTCGTCAGGGCATCCATCATCTCACATCTCCACATCCCAAAATTATTTGTGTCGTCAAACTTCATGACATCAACCTTCGTTGGAAGATGACTCACAGATTTTACTAATGATTGACTACTTTCGGCCATCTCCTTAATAGATTCCTCAAAGTAATATGAAAAATGATTAGTGAAAATAAATCCAAATAGAAAAAATCAGATCTTTACCGACAACCGAAACTGTAGATAGTCTCCAAAGTGATTTGCTCCACTCGAATAAGACTCTCCATCGAACCCGAAAAACTCTGATACCACTTGTGGAATCCAAGCAATAAAGAACAACAACACCAGAGCATAGTCACTAACTACACGAATTAAGCAAACAAAAGAAAGAAAGCGAGAACACACGAATTTAACGAGGTTATGCAATTGCCTATGTCCTTGGGGAAGAAGTGGAGAGAGATCTTATTAATCAATCAATTTCATGGTACAATACATGGAGACAATATCCCTCAATATATAAGCATAGAATCCCTGAAGAAAAAGAAAACAACAAATTTGAATTCGAATCAAAAACGAATTCCAACTCAGAATAGGA
>JAVJIF010024602.1:0-83040 GCA_038442645.1 Agave tequilana
ACGCGTCCAATGTCCAGCAAGAGTGCCAAGTGAAAAAGATGATCCTTGCCAAGTCAATCACCAAAACGATCACCGAATAATCGTGAACGATTACCGGAAATCTACGGTGATGAAGCTCGGTCCCAAACCAAAAGGAGGGCACCGGCCTAGAGTCCTGTCAACCGAGAAGAACACGGCCCAAACAAAAGGAGTGGCGGTCTCCACAAAAGGAGAGGTTGATGGTACAAGTCCAGTTCAATATGGCAAACGAGATTTTGCAAACGGCGTGACGGGGAATGAAACTATAGTCCGCCGGAAAGAGGTTGACGAGGAGGCAAGGATGGTATGCTCGGTGGAGGCTACGGTGGTGCAGGTGGTGGTGGAGATGGTGGTGAAGTTTTGGTGGAAAAATGGGTTCTTTGGTGGTGAAGAAGAGGAAGAAGATGGTGATGGAGATGATGTTTGGTTTGTTGTTGTAGTTGGAATGGAGGAGTATATGGAGGGAGATTGGTGGATGGAATGGTGGAAGAGATGGTGGTGTATGGAGGTGGAAGGGTGAGAATGGCCAGCCAAAGGCTGTTTCTTGCTGCTGTGGACGTTCTCAGGAAGTGGAGAAGGAAGAAGAAATGAAAAAGTGAAGAGAGAGAAGGAGTGGGGGAGTTATATATAAAGGGTAAGTTAAGATTATAACAAGTTTGCCATTCACTCAATGAAACTTGCGTTTCATGCTAAATTGGCCGCGTCCCGCACTCAGGCTGCCCCTAGCTGCTGCTGGACGCAGTAAACAACCCTGCGTCCAAGAAAACCAAGATTGCGTTTACAGGAAAGTCAAAGAGGTATGGGTGATTTGACTAGTGTTTGATTGGCCCATAAGCTTTAAATGCAGCATGGAGAGGATGGCTGCATTTAATGATGGATCCAGCTGTGAAATCTCGCGTTTGAGGAAGGAGAGAGAAATACGGTAAAAAGAGAAAACTGAAATACTTATATAATTCTCGGTATCTGGGAAAATACCGAAAACTCCAGAAATGCCCAAAAATTGAAGCGACTCAGAAAGCTACCCAAAATTCTCAAAAATCATAAGTATTATAAAATGACTTTTGGTGAAATCGGTTTTCAGAAATTCTATCTCAGTTTAAAATAAAAATCTGGAATACACTGAGAACGGTGTCTACACCGGGTAGGCTGAATTTTTGATAAAATCAAAAAATCCCAGAAAATGCCTGAAGGAAGAAAATATAATTTTAAGAAGGAATGTGAAAGCGGAATCCAGAATTTTGATTCCATTGCAAATTAAAATTCCTGGAATCAACCAATGATACTGGCCGACACCGGTTTTGAAGATTTATAATTAATTCCGAAAAATTCCAGAAAATCATGAAAAATCTAGATTATTAGAAGATAATATTTGAAACTAAAATCAGTCAAATCTGGATACCGAACAGGTCAAATCATGCAGTACTGTACTGCTATATGAGTAAGGATAGTAGAAAATAATATAATAATAATATGCTCAAAAATCAGAATATGTAACTGTGCACGTATACTGGGAATGGGGTGTTACAATCTATCCACCTTACAAAAAATTTCGTCCTCGAAATTTCAGGAAGGGGAAGATGACGGTAGAGAAGAATAGGAAGAAAGGGTTTTACCAACTAAGTTGAAAATAGTTGAGGGTAACGCTCACGAATAACGTCCTCCCGTTCCATGTAGCCTCTCCTGGTGCGTGCCTATTCCAAGAAACCAATACTAGTGGTATTGCCTTATTCTTCAGAGTCTTAACACTTTTGTCCAGGATGGCCATCGGTTGTTCTTCGTAAGACAGATCAGGCTGTAGTTCCAGTTCGGAGTGATCCAGAATGTGACTCTCATCCTTGACATACTTCCTTAACTGTGATACATGGAATACATTGTGTACTCCTTCCAAAGATGGCGGTAGTGCAATCGATAAGCCACCTCTCTCACGCGATCCAAAATTTCGAATGGGCCGATGTACCTGGACTGAGTTTTCCACGAGTACCGAATCGGATTACCCCTTTGGTGGTTATATCTTCAAATACATGGTCACCTGTTCTGAATTCTAATGGTCTTCTATTTGTGTCTGCCCAATTCTTTTGTCGGCTCTGAGCTGCCCGGAGGTGATCTCTGATAATTCGGACTTTATCTGTTGTCTGAACTAGAATGTCTGGTCCCATAAATCTTCTTTCGCCGACTTTCATCCCAACATATCGGCGACCTGCATTTTCTGCCATACAATGCCTCAAATGGTGCCATTCTGATACTAGCCTGATAGCTGTTATTATAAAGAACTCCACCAAATAATACAGTCCTCCCATGACCCTTTAAATTCTATCATGCAGGCTCGTAACATGTCTTCAAGAATTTGAATGGTCCGTTCCGATTGTCCGTCTGTCTGGGGGTGATATGAAGTACTGAATTCCAGACGAGTCCCTAAACTTTCTTGGAGACTTTCCCAGAAATGTGATCGGAATCTTGTGTCTCTATCTGACACGATGCTAACTGGAATTCCATGTAGACGAACAATTTCTTTCATGTACTTATCTGCAAGAACTTCTGTTGACTGACTTACTCTGAAAGTAGAAAGTGAGCTGCTTTTGTGAGGCGGTCAACGATCACCCATACTGCATTGTTACCCTTAGGACTGCGAGGTAGAGCCGTAACAAAGTCCATGGGTGATGTGTTCCCACTTCCATTCGGGTATCGGCAATGGCTGTAGAAGTCCGGCTGTTCTTTGGTGTTCTGCCTTTATTTGCTGGCAAACTAAGCACTTGGCCACATACTGGGCTATCTCCCTCTTCATGGCATTCCACAAAATTTCTGCTTCAAGTCCCGATACATTTTAGTTCCTCCCGGGTGAATGGAATAGGCCGAACTATGTGCCTCTGCCAAATTTTTCTGTCGGACTTCTCCTTGGGGGACACAAATTCTGTTACCAAATATAGTGCATTATCCGAATGAATGCGGATATCCGTCCTCAATCCAGCCTCTATTTGAGCTCTGAATTTCTGAAATCTGGGGTCTTCTTTTTGAGCTTCTTTAATCTCATCCATCAAGGTTGACTGGATCTGAAAGGTCATCAACTGTCCTGTCCTATCGACTCCTTGTACTATCATCAGGTCCAGTTCATGATGTCCCGAATTAACTCCTTCTGATGCGTAAGTAGTACTAGCATTTTATTCTCTGGCTTCCTGCTCAATGCATCTGGTACTGTATTAACTTTGCCCGGATGATACTGTAAGTCGATATCATAGTCTGCCATTAATTCAAGCCACCGTCTCTGCCTCATATTCAATTCTTTCTGTGTGAAAATATACTTAAGACTTTTGTGATCAGTGTAGATTAGCACCTTGTCTCCCAGAAGATAATGTCTCCAGATTTTCAGTGCGAATATTACTGCCGCCAGCTCTAAGTCATGAGTTGGGTAATTCCTCTCATGTGGTTTCAGTTGCCTGGATGCATAAGCTATGACATGACCATGCTGCATTAATACACACCCTAGGCCTTTTCCGGATGCATCACTGTATATAACCATCCCTCCTCTTCCTGAGGGAGTCCTCAAAATTGGAGCTGTAATGAGTCTTTCCTTTAATTGCTCAAATGCTGCAGCACATTCCTCGGTCCATATATATTTTTCCTCCTTTCCGGGTGAGCTTCGTTAACGGGGCTGCAATTTTAGAAAAATCTTGGACAAAGCGCCTGTAATATCCGGCCAATCCAATAAAACTCTTAATTTCTGTTACTGTCCTTGGAATTGGCCAGTCCTTTACTGCCTGAATTTTACTGGGGTCTACTGAAATTCCTTCTTCTGAAATTATGTGCCCAAGGAGGTCATACGGTTCAACCAGAACTCGCACTTGCTTTGCTTAGCATGAAGTTGTTCCTGTTGGAGAGTCTGTAACACTATCCTCAAGTGTTCTGCATGCTCTCTGTCGTTCTTCGAGTAGATCAAGATGTCATCTAAAAACTACTACAAACTGATCCAAGTACGATGAGAACACTCTGTTCATCAAATCCATGAAAACTGCAGGGGCATTGGTGACTCCGAAAGGCATAACTAGAAATTCATAATGGCCATAACGAGTCTGAATGCTGTCTTTGGAATATCTTCTTTCTTTACCCTTAGCTGGTGATATCCTGATTGCAAATCCAGCTTTGAAAATACTCGGGCTCCATGAAGCTGATCAAACAGATCATCAATTCTTGGTAAGGGATACTTGTTCTTGATTGTAACCTTGTTCAATTCTCTGTAGTCTATGCATAACCGTTTTCCCCCGTCCTTTTTGTTTGCCAAGAGCACTGGTGCTCCCCATGGTGAAGCACTTGGCCTAATTATCCTTTGTCTAAGTATTCTTGCAGCTGCTTTTTGAGAATCTCCAACTCGGCGGGTGCCATTCTGTATGGAGCCTTGGATATCGGAACTGTACCTGGAAGAGTATCAATGGAGAACTCACTGTCCTATCAGGTGGAAGTCCTGAGATTTCGGTAAACACTTCCGGGAACTCATCCAAACTGGTACTTTCTTTTTCTGGATCTCGGCCGTAGTCATCTGTGTTTTTCCTTTGGCAGGTTTGCGTTCTCCCTCAAATTGGAACTCAGGCTGAAGCGGTATTCTGAAAATGACTTTCTTGTTTCGGCAATCAATGACCGCATGGTATCTGCTGAGCCATGTCATGCCTAAGATTATGTCGTACCCTCTAGTATCTAGTACGAGCATATCTATGGCCAAGGTTCTGTACAGAGCTCTACAGGCAATCAATACAAACTTAGTAGTTATGACTACTCCATTCCCTGTACTAATCTCCCATTGGTGGTCTAAAGTTCTAACAGGTATATAATGCAAGTCAACAAAACGATCAGATATGTAACAATGAGATGCACCCGAATCAAAGAGGGCAAGAACAGGTTTCGAGTGTACCCTGATCTTACCTGTTACCACTTCTCCAGAAGTCTCGGCCTCTTCCGCTGTCAGGTTGTAAGCTCGTCCTCTTCCATGACCTGCTGCAGCTCTAACTCCCCTCTGGACTGGGCGGTTTACTTGCTGTGGGGGAGGGGGAAGAGCTCTCCCTAACCATCGATCCCTGGTTCCTCTGTCCATCTGGTCCTGGAAGTGCTGGTAGTACTTGGTTGGCTATTCCCATTCTCTTGTAGGGGCAGACTTCTACTGAATGATCATGGGAACCACATGCCAGGCATAACCCATTTGCCCTTCGGCAATTCTGCTGAGTGTGACCCGGTTCTGGCAATAGTTACAAACGGGAATGGTTGGGTTGTCTGGAAGGGGGCTCGCCGAAATGGTCGTCTCATTGCGGAACCCTTGCCGCTCTATATGGACCTCCTCTCCCTGCTTGTGGAAATGGCCTTTTCATGGCCTGGTTCCCATCATGTTAGTCTTCCTTTCTCCAGTCCTCGCTCAACTTCCCGAGCTATGGTGAGGACTTGGGAATACGTTTTCAGCTGCTGGGGCATCAAGAGGATCTGAATGTCCATTCGCAAACCCTGTTGGAATCTACTTGCTCGCTTCTCTTCATCAGCTACCATATATGGAGCGAAGCGGCTCAGCCTCAAGAACTCAGCGGCATACTCATCCACAGACCGGTTCCACTGCTGAAGTCGGATGAACTGTTCTTCCATTTCTTTCTGGGGGTGGCAGGGAAAAATCTACTATAGAAGCTTTGGGAGAACTGGTCCCACGACAGGTTTCTCCAATCTCGCTTCTTCAGCTAGCCACCAGGTCCTGGCTACATCCTTTAGCTGAATCTTGGCGACCTCCACTTGATTTTCTTTTGGGACCCGGGCTGCGTTCAACAGATCTGTGGTGTCAATCAGCCATTGCTCAGCATCTAGTGGTTTCTCTTCTCCCGTTAATATCGCCGGTTGTAACCGCCTGAAGTCTGATACATTCCCCGGCCTTTGTTCCTTGGGAGTTACTAACTCTTGCCGAAGGAGTTCCGTCTGCTGTTGCTGATTTTCCATCATAGTCTGGATACCCTCAGAATCTCAACATTCTCCCCTCCCCGAGGGTCCATTCGATGCTTGTCCGGCATTGTTACGACTCGTCCTTCTATCCATACTTATGTTGGTAAAAAGGAGACTGGAAACTGGAAAGATGAAGGATTTTAGGACACAAGGAAGGAATCAAGAAGGACAAGATAACTTGTACATTGTAGTTGGCAATGGCAAATTACATTAATTTGCTGCTTGATTGTACTATAGGTGTGAGAGCCTAGGCTCTGATACCAACCTGTAACGCCCTGATCCCACGGGTACGGGGACGTCACTGTCACTGCGACGTACATACGCAGGTCAGAAATACCCTTACGTATTACGCTAAGCATCAGTACAAACAGAATCAGAGTACGACAAAGCGTAGCGTCCTTTCATATGCCAACATAAGAAGTACAAGGTACAAGGTTATCACAGAATGTGACATATATTTACATATTGCATGCATCATATATCACTGCCAAACTCAAAAGTACGATTTACAAGATAATTACAAAGATGCTCACGAGCTGAAGAAAGGTCCCGCGAGCCAAAAGGAAAGTCTGGGATGACAGCAACCGAGACTAATCAGCCTGCTCGGAAGGAAAGCCTGGTCCTCCACAGAAGGCTCCACCTCGATCCAAGGTTCGGAATCTGAACATACAAATTCAAGGGAGTCAGGACCTCCCAACAAGTAGAGCAGGTAACAGCCGAGTGGCAACAGAAACATGAACATGAAAGTTGGTACAATATCATGAGAATTCAGCCAGCAAGTAAAAGAAGCACCACATATTATAAACGGAAGGGCAATGTATACGCTTAAACTACGGCTTCACGAGACTAGTACCTCGAGGGAATAATCCAAACAAGGAAACCCTCATCTATATACCTTTATCTCATGTCACCGTAATCCAAGTGCATACAACTCCCACAATTAGCGTCTTATTATTGTTATTATTATTATACTCGTCTTACCCGTATGTCTAGGTATGTGTAGTAGCGTCCCAACACACATACATCCACATAACGTAAATCGAGGTTGTTATTGGAAACCGACGGGGGTATCAATGAACTATGTTTACAGTGGGTCCCGTGCATACCCGGGACCACGCCCAGGATTGTTCCGTTGCTTGGTGGACGGAACCTGCCGCGAGGCTAACAGGAGGGTCTTATAGGATGCCCTTATCAAGATGGTACCAAGAAGGAGGGAGCCAGCACTCCCCTCGGTCGCCTGGAGGCCCACAGGTCAGACCGGAACATGTAGTTGCACAACATTCCTAAAACCACTGTAAACACGAACATATATTGATAGCCGCAAGTTTCCCCCGACCCGATGCAAGTTGTCTCGTTTTATGGTTTAACAATATTATCAGATAACGGGAATGAACAAGAACAAGTCAGGAATATCAAGAGTACTGGTTCGTACTATAATGTATCACATGAGTATCAGGAGTACAGTTGTACTTGCCAAGATGTCAGGTCATTATTCCCGTTATCGTGATAATTATGAGGGTCAAGTGGATCATGCCTTATGTTAATAGATAGCATGATAAGAGGTGATATTCATCAAGTGACAAGTCTTGCAATAGCGATATATAATAAATGACCCAAAGATAATGTTCAAAATCAAAGAAGTAATTAACCATAACAATTAATCAAGATTAGTCGACTAGGGAGAGAATTAGTCGACTTAGAGAAGGAGTTAGTCGACTATAGTAAAGGGTCAAATCGACTTAAGAAGGCTGCGTTCGGTTGGGTCGCGTCTCAAAAAGTGGCACGTTTCAAGAAAGTGGTGCATTTCAAGAAAGTGGTGCGTTTTCAGAAAAGTGGTGCGTTTTCAGGAAAGTGGTGCGTTTTCAGAAATGGTGCGTTTTCAGGAAACTGGTGCGTTTTCAGGAAACTGGTGCGTTTTCAGGAAACTGGTGCGTTTTCAGGAAACTGGTGCGTTTTCAGCAAACTGGTGCGTTTTCAGCAAACTGTGCGTTTTTAGGAAACTGGTGCGTTTTCAGCAAACTGGTACGTTTTTAGGAAACTGGTGCGTTTTTAGGAAACTGGTGCGTTTTTAGGAAACTGGTGCGTTTTCAGCAAACTGGTGCGTTTTCTTAACAAATATGAAATAATATCCAAGTCTTGGCGAGTAGAATTACTCACCTAGAACGCGTCCAATGTCCAGCAAGAGTGCCAAGTGAAGAAGATGATCCCTTGCCAAGTCAATCACCAAAACGATCACCGGAATAATCGTGAACGATTACCGGAAATCTACGGTGATGAAGCTCGGTCCCAAACCAAAAGGAGGGCACCGGCCTAGAGTCCTGTCAACCGAGAAGAACACGGCCCCAAACCAAAAGGAGTGGCCGGTCTCCACAAAAGGAAGAGGTTGATGGTGCAAGTCCAGTTCAATATGGCAAAAACGAGATTTTGCAAACGGCGTGACGGGGAATGAAACTATAGTCCGCCGGAAAGAGGTTGACGAGGAGGCAAGGATGGTATGCTCGGTGGAGGCTACGGTGGTGCAGGTGGTGGTGGAGATGGTGGTGTGAGTTTTGTGGAAAAATAGGTTCTTGGTGGTGAAGAAGAGGAAGAAGATGGTGATGGAGATGATGTTTTGGTTTTGTTGTTGTAGTTGGAATGGAGGTATATGGAGGGGAGATTGGTGGATGGAATGGTGGAAGAGATGGTGGTGTATGGAGGGTGGAAGGGTGAGAATGGCCAGCCAAAGGGCTGTTTCTTGCTGCTGTGGACGTTCTCAGGAAGTGGAGAGGAAGAAGAAATGAAAAAGTGAAGAGAGAGAAGGAGTGGGGGAGTTATATATAAAGGGTAAGTTAAGATTATAACAAGTTTGCCATTCACTCAATGAAACTTGCGTTTCATGCTAATTGGCCGTGTCCCGCCACTCAAGGCTGCGTCTAGCTGCTGCTGGACGCAGTAAACAACCCTGCGTCCAAGAAAACCAAGATTGCGTTTACAGGAAAGTCAAAGAGGTATGGGTGATTTGACTAGTGTTTGATTGGCCCATAAGCTTTAAATGCAGCATGGAGGATGGCTGCATTTAATGATGGATCCAGCTGGTGAAATCTCACGTTTGAGGAAGGAGAGAGAAATACGGTAAAAAGAGAAAAGTGGAATACTTAGATAATTCTCGGTATCTGGGAAAATACCGAAAACTCCAGAAATGCCCAAAATTGAAGCGACTCAGAAAGCTACCCAAAAATTCTCAAAAATCATAAGTATTATAAAATGACTTTTGGTGAAATCGGTTTTTCAGAAATTCTATCTCAGTTTTAAAATAAAAATCTTGGAATACACTGAGAACGGTGTCTACACGGGTAGGCTGAATTTTTGATAAAATCAGAAAAAATCCCAGAAAATGCCTGAAGGAAGAAAATATAATTTTAAGAAGGAATGTGAAAGCGGAATCCAGAATTTTGATTCCAATTGCAAATTAAAATTCCTGGAATCAACCAATGATACTGGCCGACACCGGTTTTGAAGATTTATAATTAAATTCCGAAAAATTCCAGAAAATCATGAAAAATCTAGATTATTAGAAGATAATATTTGAAACTAAAATCAGTCAAATCTGGATACTGAACAGGTCAAATCATGCAGTACTGCTATATGAGTAAGGATAGTAGAAAATAAATATAATAATAATATGCTCAAAAATCAGAATACGTAACTGTGCACGTATACTGGGAATGGGGTGTTACAATCTATCCACCTTACAAAAAATTTCGTCCTTGAAATTTCAGGAAGGGGAAGATGACGGTTAGAAGAATAGGAAGAAAGGGTTTTACCAACTAAGTTGAAAATAGTTGAGGGTAACGCTCACGAATAACGTCCTCCCGTTCCCATGTAGCCTCTCCTGGTGCGTGCCTATTCCAAGAAACCAATACTAGTGGTATTGCCTTATTCTTCAGAGTCTTAACACTTTTGTCCAGGATGGCCATCGGTTGTTCTTCGTAAGACAGATCAGGCTGTAGTTCCAGTTCGGAGTGATCCAGAATGTGACTCTCATCCTTGACATACTTCCTTAACTGTGATACATGGAATACATTGTGTACTCCTTCCAAAGATGGCGGTAGTGCCATCGATAAGCCACCTCTCCCACGCGATCCAAAATTTCGAATGGGCCGATGTACCTGGGACTGAGTTTTCCACGAGTACCGAATCGGATTACCCCTTTGGTGGGTGATATCTTCAAAAATACATGGTCACCTGTTCTGAATTCTAATGGTCTTCTATTTGTGTCTGCCCAATTCTTTTGTCGGCTCTGAGCTGCCCGGAGGTGATCTCTGATAATTCGGACTTTATCTGTTGTCTGAACTAGAATGTCTGGTCCCATAAGTCTTCTTTCGCCGACTTCATCCCACATATCGGCGACCTGCATTTTCTGCCATACAATGCCTCAAATGGTGCCATTCTGATACTAGCCTGATAGCTGTTATTATAAGAGAACTCCACCAAATGAATACAGTCCTCCCATGACCCTTTAAATTCTATCATGCAGGCTCGTAACATGTCTTCAAGAATTTGAATGGTCCGTTCCGATTGTCCGTCTGTCTGGGGGTGATAAGAAGTACTGAATTCCAGACGAGTCCCTAAACTTTCTTGGAGACTTTCCCAGAAATGTGATCGGAATCTTGTGTCTCTATCTGACACGATGCTAACTGGAATTCCATGTAGACGAACAATTTCTTTCATGTACTTATTTGCAAGAACTTCTGTTGACTGACTTACTCTGAAAGGTAGAAAGTGAGCTGCTTTTGTGAGGCGGTCAACGATCACCCATACTGCATTGTTACCCTTAGGACTGCGAGGTAGAGCTGTAACAAAGTCCATGGTGATGTGTTCCCACTTCCATTCGGGTATCGGCAATGGCTGTAGAAGTCCGGCTGTTCTTTGGTGTTCTGCCTTTATTTGCTGGCAAACTAAGCACTTGGCACATACTGGGCTATCTCCCTCTTCATGGCATTCCACCAAAATTTCTGCTTCAAGTCCCGATACATTTTAGTTCCTCCCGGGTGAATGGAATAGGCCGAACTATGTGCCTCTGCCAAAATTTCTGTCGGACTTCTCCTTGGGGGACACAAATACTGTTACCAAAATATAGTGCATTATCCGAATGAATGCGGATATCCGTCCTCAATCCAGCCTCTATTTGAGCTCTGAATTTCTGAAATCTGGGGTCTTCTTTTTGAGCTTCTTTAATCTCATCCATCAAGGTTGACTGTCTGAAAGGTCATCAACTGTCCTGTCCTATCGACTCCTTGTACTATCATCAGGTCCAGTTTCATGATGTCCCGAATTAACTCCTTCTGATGCGTAAGTAGTACTAGCATTTTATTCTCTGGCTTCCTGCTCAATGCATCTGGTACTGTATTAACTTTGCCCGGATGATACTGTAAGTCGATATCATAGTCTGCCATTATTCAAGCCACCGTCTCTGCTCATATTCAATTCTTTCTGTGTGAAAATATACTTAAGACTTTTGTGATCAGTGTAGATTAGCACCTTGTCTCCCAGAAGATAATGTCTCCAGATTTTCAGTGCGAATATTACTGCCGCCAGCTCTAAGTCATGAGTTGGGTAATTCCTCTCATGTAGTTTCAGTTGCCTGGATGCATAAGCTATGATATGACCATGCTGCATTAATACACACCCTAGGCCTTTTCCGGATGCATCACTGTATATAACCATCCCTCCTCTTCCTGAGGGAGTCCTCAAAATTGGAGCTGTAATGAGTCTTTCCTTTAATTGCTCAAATGCTGCAGCACATTCCTCGGTCCATATATATTTTTCTCCTTTCCGGGTGAGCTTCGTTAACGGGGCTGCAATTTTAGAAAAATCTTGGACAAAGCGCCTGTAATATCCGGCCAATCCAATAAAACTCTTAATTTCTGTTACTGTCCTTGGAATTGGCCTGTCCTTTACTGCCTGAATTTTACTGGGGTCTACTGAAATTCCTTCTTCTGAAATTATGTGCCCAAGGAAGGTCATACGTTCAACCAGAACTCGCACTTGCTTTGCTTAGCATGAAGTTGTTCCTGTTGGAGAGTCTGTAACACTATCCTCAAGTGTTCTGCATGCTCTCTGTCGTTCTTCGAGTAGATCAAGATGTCATCTATAAACACTACTACAAACTGATCCAAGTACGATGAGAACACTCTGTTCATCAAATCCATGAAAACTGCAGGGGCATTGGTGACTCCGAAAGGCATAACTAGAAATTCATAATGGCCATAACGAGTCCTGAATGCTGTCTTTGGAATATCTTCTTTCTTTACCCTTAGCTGGTGATATCCTGATTGCAAATCCAGCTTTGAAAATACTCGGGCTCCATGAAGCTGATCAAACAGATCATCAATTCTTGGTAAGGGATACTTGTTCTTGATTGTAACCTTGTTCAATTCTCTGTAGTCTATGCATAACCGTTTTCCACCGTCCTTTTTGTTTGCCAAGAGCACTGGTGCTCCCCATGGTGAAGCACTTGGCCTAATTAATCCTTTGTCTAAGTATTCTTGCAGCTGCTTTTTGAGAATCTCCAACTCGGCGGGTGCCATTCTGTATGGAGCCTTGGATATCGGAACTGTACCTGGAAGAGTATCAATGGAGAACTCAACTGTCCTATCAGGTGGAAGTCCTGAGATTTTGGTAAACACTTCCGGGAACTCATCCCAAACTGGTACTTTCTTTTTTCTGGATCTCGGCCGTAGTCATCTGTGTTTTTTCCTTTGGCAGGTTTGCGTTCTCCCTCAAATTGGAACTCAGGCTGAAGCGGTATTCTGAAAACTTTCTTGTTTCGGCAATCAATGACCGCATGGTATCTGCTGAGCCATGTCATGCCTAAGATTATGTCGTACCCTCTAGTATCTAGTACGAGCATATCTATGGCCAAGGTTCTGTTACAGAGCTCTACAGGGCAATCAATACAAACCTTAGTAGTTATGACTACTCCATTCCCTGTACTAATCTCCCATTGGTGGTCTAAAGTTCTAACAGGTATATAATGCAAGTCAACAAAACGATCAGATATGTAACAATGAGATGCACCCGAATCAAAGAGGGCAAGAACAGGTTTCGAGTGTACCCTGATCTTACCTGTTACCACTTCTCCAGAAGTCTCGGCCTCTTCCGCTGTCAGGTTGTAAGCTCGTCCTCTTCCACGACCTGCTGCAGCTCTAACTCCCCTCTGGACTGGGCGGTTTACTTGCTGTGGGGGAGGGGGAAGAGCTCTCCTAACCATCGATCTCTGTTTCCTCTGTCCATCTGGTCCTGGAAGTGCTGGTAGTACTTGGTTGGCTATTCCCATTCTCTTGTGGGGGCAGACTTCTACTGAATGATCATGGGAACCACATGCCAGGCATAACCCATTTGCCCTTCGGCAATTCTGCTGAGTGTGACCCGGTTTCTGGCAATAGTTACAAACGGGGAATGGTTGGGTTGTCTGGAAGGGGGCTCGCCGAAATGGTCGTCTCATTGGCGGAACCCTTGCCGCTCTATATGGACCTCCTCTCCCTGCTTGTGGAAATGGCCTTTTCATGGCCTGGTTCCCCATCATGTTAGTCTTCCCTTTCTCCAGTCCTCGCTCAACTTCCCGAGCTATGGTGAGGACTTGGGAATACGTTTTCAGCTGCTGGGGCATCAAGAGGATCTGAATGTCCATTCGCAAACCTGTTGGAATCTACTTGCTCGCTTCTCTTCATCAGCTACCATATATGGAGCGAAGCGGCTCAGCCTCAAGAACTCAGCGGCATACTCATCCACAGACCGGTTCCACTGCTGAAGTCGGATGAACTGTTCTTCCATTTCTTTCTGGGCGGTGGCAGGGAAAAATCTACTATAGAAGCTTTAGGAGAACTGGTCCCGAGACAGGTTTCTCCAATCTCGCTTCTTCAGCTAGCCACCAGGTCCTGGCTACATCCTTTAGCTGAATCTTGGCGACCTCCACTTGATTTTCTTTTGGGACCCGGCTGCGTTCGACAGATCTGTGGTGTCAATCAGCCATTGCTCAGCATCTAGTGGTTTCTCTTCTCCCGTGAATATCGCCGGTTGTAACCGCCTGAAGTCTGATACATTCCCCGCCTTTGTTCCTTGGGAGTTACTAACTCTTGCCGAAGGAGTTCCGTCTGCTGTTGCTGATTTTCCATCATAGTCTGGATAACCCTCAGAATCTCAACATTCTCCCCCGCGGGTCCATTCGATGCTTGTCCGGCATTGTTACGACTCGTCCTTCTATCCATACTTATGTTGGTAAAAAGAGACTGAAAACTGGAAAGATGAAAGGATTTTAGGACACAAGGAAAGGAATCAAGAAGGACAAGATAACTTGTACATTGTAGTTGGCAATGGCAAATTACATTAATTTGCTGCTTGATTGTACTATAGGTGTGAGAGCCTAGGCTCTGATACCAACCTGTAACGCCCCGATCCCACGGGTACGGGGACGTCACTGCGACGTACATACGCAGGTCAGAAATACCCTTACGTATATACGCTAAGCATCAGTACAAATAAGAATCAGAGTACGACAAAGCGTAGCGTCCTTTCATATGCCAACATAAGAAGTACAAGGTACAAGGTTATCACAGAATGTGACATATATTTACATATTGCATGCATCATATATCACAGCCAAACTCAAAAGTACGATTTACAAGATAATTACAAAGATGCTCACGAGCTGAAGAAAGGTCCCGCGAGCCAAAAGGAAAGTCTGGGATGACAGCAACCGAGACTAATCAGCCTGCTCGGAAAGGAAAGCCTGGTCCTCCACAGAAGGCTCCACCTCGATCCAAGGTTCGGAACCTGAACATACAATTCAAGGGAGTCAGGACCTCCCAACAAGTAGAGCAGGTAACAGCCGAGTGGCAACAGAAACATGAACATGAAAGTTGGTACAATATCATGAGAATTCAGCCAGCAAGTAAAAGAAGCACCACATATTATAAACGAAGGGCATGTATACGCTTAAACTACGGCTTCACAAGACTAGTACCTCGAGGGAATAATCCAAACAAGGAAACCCTCATCTATATACCTTTATCTCATGTCACCGTAATCCAAGTGCATACAACTCCCACAATTAGCGTCTTATTATTGTTATTATTATTATACTCGTCTTACCCGTATGTCTAGGTATGTGTAGTAGCGTCCCAACACACATACATCCACATAGAAGTAAATCGAGGTTGTTATTGGAAACCGACGGGGGTATCAATGAACTATGTTTACAGTGGGTCCCGTGCATACCCGGGACCACGGCCCAGGATTGTTCCGTTGCTTGGTGGACGGAACCTGCCGCGAGGCTAACAGGAGGGTCTTATAGGATGCCTTATCAAGATGGTACCAAGAAGGAGGGAGCCAACACTCCCCTCGGTCGCCTGGAGGCCCACAGGTCAGACCGGAACATGTAGTTGCACAATATTCCTAAAACCACTGTAAACACGAACATATATTGATAGCCGCAAGTTTCCCCCGACCCGATGCAAGTTGTCTCGTTTTATGGTTTAACAATATTATCAGATAACGGGAATGAACAAGAACAAGTCAGGAATATCAAGTACTGGTTTGTACTATAATGTATCACATGAGTATCAGGAGTACAGTTGTACTTGCCAAGATGTCAGGTCATTATTCCCGTTATCGTGATAATTATGAGGTCAAGTGGATCATGCCTTATGTTAATAGATAGCATGATAAGAGGTGATATTCATCAAGTGACAAGTCTTGCAAATAGCGATATATAATAAATGACCCAAAGATAATGTTCAAAATCAAAGAAGTAATTAACCATAACAATTAATCAAGATTAGTCGACTAGGGAGAGAAATTAGTCGACTTAGAGAAGGAGTTAGTCGACTATAGTAAAGGGTCAAATCGACTTAAGAAGGCTGCGTTCGGTTGGGTCGCGTCTCAAAAAGTGGCACGTTTCAAGAAAGTGGTGCATTTCAAGAAAGTGGTGCGTTTTCAGAAAAGTGGTGCGTTTTCAGGAAAGTGGTGCGTTTTCAGGAAACTGGTGCGTTTTCAGGAAACTGGTGCGTTTTCAGGAAACTGTGCGTTTTCAGGAAACTGGTGCGTTTTCAGCAAACTGGTCCGTTTTTAGGAAACTGGTGCGTTTTTAGGAAACTGGTGCGTTTTCAGCAAACTGGTGCGTTTTTAGGAAACTGGTGCGTTTTTAGGAACTGGTGCGTTTTTAGAAACTGGTGCGTTTTCAGCAAACTGGTGCGTTTTCTTAACAAATATGAAATAATATCCAAGTCTTGGCGAGTAGAATTACTCGCCTAGAACGCGTCCAATGTCCAGCAAGAGTGCCAAGTGAAGAAGATGATCCCTGCCAAGTCAATCACCAAAACGATCACCGGAATAATCGTGAACGATTACCGGGAAATCTACGGTGATGAAGCTCGGTCCCAAACCAAAAGGAGGGCACCGGCCTAGAGTCCTGTCAACCGAGAAGAACACGGCCCCAAACCAAAAGGAGTGGCCGGTCTCCACAAAAGGAAGAGGTTGATGGTGCAAGTCCAGTTCAATATGGCAAAACGAGATTTTGCAAACGGCGTGACGGGGAATGAAACTATAGTCCGCCGGAAAGAGGTTGACGAGGAGGCAAGGATGGTATGCTCGGTGGAGGCTACGGTGGTGCAGGTGGTGGTGGAGATGGTGGTGAAGTTTTGGTGGAAAAATGGGTTCTTTGGTGGTGAAGAAGAGGAAGAAGATGGTGATGGAGATGATGTTTTGGTTTGTTGTTGTAGTTGGAATGGAGGAGTATATGGAGGGGAGATTGGTGGATGGAATGGTGGAAGAGATGGTGGTGTATGGAGGGTGGAAGGGTGAGAATGGCCAGCCAAAGGGCTGTTTCTTGCTGCTGTGGACGTTCTCAGGAAGTGGAGAAGGAAGAAGAAATGAAAAAGTGAAGAGAGAGGAGTGGGGGAGTTATATATAAAGGGTAAGTTAAGATTATAACAAGTTTGCCATTCACTCAATGAAACTTGCGTTTCATGCTAAATTGGCCGCGTCCCGCCACTCAAGGCTGCGTCTAGCTGCTACTGGTCGCAGTAAACAACCCTGCGTCCAAGAAAACCAAGATTGCGTTTACAGGAAACTCAAAGAGGTATGGGTGATTTGACTAGTGTTTGATTGGCCCATAAGCTTTAAATGCAGCATGGAGAGGATGGCTGCATTTAATGATAGATCCAGCTGGTGAAATCTCGCGTTTGAGGAAGGAGAGAGAAATACGGTAAAAAAGAGAAAGTGGAATACTTAGATAATTCTCGGTATCTGGGAAAATACCGAAAACTCCAGAAATGCCCAAAAATTGAAGCGACTCAGAAAGCTACCCAAAAATTCTCAAAAATCATAAGTATTATAAAATGACTTTTGGTGAAATTGGTTTTCAGAAATTCTATCTCAGTTTTAAAATAAAAATCCTGGAATACACTGAGAACGGTGTCTACACCGGGTAGGCTGAATTTTTGATAAAATCAGAAAAATCCCAGAAAATGCCTGAAGGAAGAAAATATAATTTTAAGAAGGAATGTGAAAGCGGAATCTAGAATTTTGATTCTAATTGCAAATTAAATTCCTGGAATCAACCAATGATACTGGCCGACACCGGTTTTGAAGATTTATAATTAAATTCCGAAAAATTCCAGAAAATCATGAAAAATCTAGATTATTAGAAGATAATATTTGAAACTAAAATCAGTCAAATCTGGATACCGAATAGGTCAAATCATGCAGTACTGCTATATGAGTAAGGATAGTAGAAAATAAATATAATAATAATATGCTCAAAAATCAGAATACGTAACTGTGCACGTATACTGGAATGGGGTGTTCAAAATCCCTTGGTTTTCTCCACACTTGAGCTAAAATCTACTATCTTTTCTATAGGATTTTGTGTGGGAAAAGAGATTGTTTGTGGTTGCTTGTTTGAACCACCAAGTTGAAAACCAATCTTTATTTGGCTTTGTGCCTTGGTTGTATCCCTCAAGTTGTGAGGTGATCCTTATTTGCTTTGTGCTAATCTCTCAAGTTGTGAGGTGATTGTTTTGTTGGATTGGAGCTTGCCTCAAGGAGGAGGTTGTGTTTGTAAAGAGAGGAGTTGGGTACTCTTTGTGAGAGTTCTTTGTGGACTTGCTAGTGGATTAGAAATCCTTCGTGTGTCGAAGGCGGGGATGTAGAGCTGGGTGCTCGAACCTCGGAACATATCTTGTTGTTTGCGCTTGATCCATTGGCTCTCTCTCTAACTCTCTCTTTACTTTGTGCCTTGCATCTACTTATATTGCTCATTCATATTTGCTTGGCTTGGTTGTGTGCATCACTTGTTGATAGCACTTGAGTGTGAATTTCATTAAGTTTTTAATTCCGCATTTAGTTCATAGATTAGCTATATCACCTATTCACCCCCCCCCTCTAGGTGACTTTTCAATTGGTATCAGAGCTAGCGCTCCTGATATTTAGGTTTACCACCTAGGAGTCAAGATCTTGGTTTGCTAATCTTCATTTGCATTATCATTTGCACTCATACTAGTTTGCACTCATGGCTAGCCCTCCTTTGTTTGACAATTTTAGACTTGATGCTTGGAAGGTGGACATGACTAGGCATTTAAAAACTCTAGGTCATCTAGTTTATCAAGCCATCACTATAGAAACCCTCCCTAATAGTAGCAAGCATAAGAAGGCAATGCACTTGCACTTAAAACACTTAGAGCATTTCTCAATGAATATCTTGTACATGTTTTTGATCGATATGATTCGGCTTTTGCAGTTTGGAGCATATTGACGTCTCCCAAGCTTCCAACGATTCTCAACAAGATGAGGAGATCTAGGAGAGACAATTCCGAAGAGCGCTGCCTTATGGTCCATGGGAATGACTCCCATGAGGTACAGTCGGATTCTCAACTAGATGATAGCTCTAGTTCATTTTGTCATGGATGTGGTGAAGTTCAAACTTTAAATATGGAACTTGCTCAAAAGCTTGAAAAATTCTTAGAAAAACATGAATCTTTGAAAAAGAAGAATTGATTGAGATTTTAAGAATAAAAAGAATTAAAGTTCAGATTTCTTAGTCTCAATGCGCATCCGCTGTAGCAAGGGCTCAAGCGGGTCGTGATCCTCAGGGAAGGATGCGATGCAAGCTTTTCGACCCGATTCCTCTTTAACTTCAAAATAAGAGAAGAAGTGATTAGATTTGAGATATATGATATGAAAGATGTGGCTTTGCTGATCTTCTACCACAACCTTATTGCAAGTTAAGGGGCTTGATCTTCATCTTAAGATGTACATGATTCACCCTAGGTTATTACAAATAATTCAAGCAAGAAAAATTAAATACAAGATTCTAACTAAGTTACATTATTTAAAAGCCAAGCTATGGTTCATCCTAACATCTAGGTACAGCTTAATAAAAGATGAATCTCAAATTTATGCTGTCCTAGTTCTTAAGTTTGAAATCATGAAAAGTCTTTTTAATATGCAACCTAGATTAGGAATTCTAGGTATTTGTTTAATCTTCTAGAAAAGTTGCCTTTAAACCTAGGGTTTCTAGAGATGTTCGTTAATCAGATCAAGGCTTAACTGCTCTAGGGTTGCTTTAAGAATCTCAGCAAACCACTAGAGAGGATTAGTTCATCATCATTATTTTTTTCTTTTTCAATTTATTTATTATTTTTATTATTATTTAATGAGAAAGATTGCAAGGAAACCAAGAAAAAGAAAACCAGAAGAGATCACAGATTAAAAAGAAAACCAGAGAGATCACAAAATAAAATTAAATTGCAGAAATTAAATGAGAACAAAGAGTGACCTTTATTGCAGAATAATCTCCAATTACAAAGCTCCTTCTTCTCCACAACGGGCATAAAACGAAAATTACAACTTGCTGAAATAAAAAATGGCTAAAGAAAACCCTAATCGTCTCTGGATGCCCTGTACGTTGCACTGCAGGGGGTATTTATAGGTGCAGAAGGCCGAAGAGTTCCGGATGAAGTTGCCCACGAAATCTGGTATTCAGATTCATCCAAAATGCCGCAAATTTGCAGCTTTTGCCGCCGCAAAATTGCGGCAGTATAGTGGAGTCAGGCCACGCGCTTTGTTGCGTGGCTTCTCCTGGTCCGTCCATGTGGGCGCCTGCTTCTGGAAGTATGATCCTGGCTCTTCATATTGGGATTTCGAGATAACTTGATAATCAAGTTACCTAGATTTTGAATTCTCCCAATCTCTTTTAAACGAATTTCCTTATCTCTGCACTCTTTTCATTCTCATCTGCAAGAGTTTAGGGTTGGGTAGAAGTCTATCCTTCCCTCATCTTTGATATTTGCAACTTCAGCCCTTTGTGTATTTGCACTTTGACAATTGATATTTGCACTTTTACACCTGGGCTTCAAATGTGGGCTTTTGGGCTTCATTAAGCTTTATTTATTATAAAAATAAGAATTCGAGGCCTGCACACAATAAATTACAAAATATTAATAAATGTGCATTATAATATGAATAAATGTGCAAATGTGATGGTAAATATGATGACAATTATGCATTTTTTACTACTAATCACACCCCCACACTTATCTTTTTGCTCGTCCTCGAGTAAAAATCAAAAAGAAAAAGAAATCTAATCTAACTAACTCACTTTCGTAGGAATCACGGTTGCACTTAGCGTGTGCAACAAGCCGTTAAACCCCTAAGTTACCCTAGAGGACGAGTGTTGTCTCGTGAGGGTTTTCAGCGGATTACACCCACAAAATCCATAAAAAGGAAAATATTTGACTTATATTTGAAGAGACTAAGTAGTCTATAAGTTTTAGGATCCTCATTTTTATTCATTCTTTAAACTTAGTCTTAATAAAGTTAATTGTTTTCCATTTTAGGTAAGAATTAAAATTGAATTTCTAATATAGTCTTTTTCGTTACCAAAAATCATATGCATCCTTATGTTTTTACTAGCAATTCTTTAACTTGGACTCTCATGCCTCTTTATTATTTTTATAACATCATCTAATTTTCTTTCGTATAAGTATAAAGGCTTCTTGAGGCCCTCATACCTAACTAATCGACTAATAGATGTGTAATAATTTTTTTTTTTTGGCATGTATAACTCATCTAATTTTCTTTCGTATAAGTATCAAGGCTTCTTGAGGCCCTCATACCTAACTAATTGATTAATAGATGTGTTAATACATGTATAATATTTCTCAGTTTTCTTAGGCTTTCTAATCCACCCATGTAGCGAACTTAAAGTCGGTGGCTCCCAAACCGGTCGGCTTTAGGGCACCAGGTGAGAAAACACCCCGCGGACTCAAATTCGAATGAACTAGGCTACAAAACTAAGGACTTTATTTTTATTTAGAACTCACCTTTAGGCGTGAATACTTATGCTTCTTGAGGCACATGTATCCAGCTTAATTGGTGATATTAATTTTTTTTTTTTTATATGAGGCACAAGGTCTTTGTCTTAGAATCCTAAGGAATGCACATTTCATTAAGGTAAAAATTAAGACTAACTAATTATTCAATTTCTCTTCCTATACCTAAAATTTAAACAATTTATTTATTTTGACCAAGTTTTTAGAAATCCTAATCATGATTTTCCTAATCCTTAAAACTAACTTAGATTTCTTTCAAAAAAAAATAAGTCAAAGTATTATCCTTTTTATAAGTTTTTTTTTAATTTTTTTTTAAATTTTTTTTTTAATTTTTTTTTTGAAATGTTAGAACAACTAAAGAGAAAAATATATTTTTTTATTTTATTAATTAATCTTTTCTATGTTAGTAAACCCTCCCCCACACTTATCTCATGCATTGTCCTCAATGTATGAAATGCATGAATGCATGAAGAAAAATGTAAAGAGAGGCAAAAAATAATAGTATACCATAATATGTACAACACATGTATCACTCTCACCTAGAGCTGCTTAGGATTCATCCCTCTAGCTCGTTTCCCATCATTCCAATGGGTTCTCTTTATAAGGCACAATGGGGAGACCAACATTTTTGTTTTAACTTTCTCTCCCCCCAGTTTCATCTTCTTTAGGCTCTTCTTCATCATATGTCCACCTCCATTATTTAAAAATTCTTCACACCTTTCAGTTGGAACTTCCTTGCCGAGAAATTCTAGCTCAGTTCCGTACATCTCCTCAAAACTTAAATCAACACTTTTCCCTGGAAGTGAATAATTAACCAACATCTCCTTAATCGGTGTATCTAAACACAAGAGTTCTTCTTCAAAGAGACTTTCGAAAGTTAAGTCAATCGGAGTTTCTTGAACTATATTCTCATGCGATATTTCAGTGCTTGGCTCTTTGAAGATACTTAGATCAAATCTTCATTTTTAAAGGGAACTTTAAAATTATAATCCTCAACATGTGTCATCTTATCACTAAAATCGCACTTATCCTCAAATAACTTGTCAAGAAATAGAGACTCATTTTCACTTTCTTTTTCACAAATGTTCTTGATGAAGTTCACCTCAAATGTTTGGTCTTTTATCTTACGAGATTGTTTTCCAGGTTGAAGACATTGACCTCTTTAGTCATGTTTTCAAAGGTCAACCTCATGGATCCATTCCTACAATTTATGATCGCATTTGCAGTTGCAAGGAACGGACGCCCTAGGATAACGAGAGTTTGAGACCGAAGAGTGGATACAGGTTCAGTCTCCAGAACAACAAAATCTACTGGGTAGATAAACTCCCCAACTCGGATGAGCACATCGGTAATTTTTCCTTTGGGAATTTTTATGGATCGGTCAGCTAATTGGATTGTAACCTTAGTCGGACTAAGTTCGCCCAACCCAAGTTGTTGGTAGACTGAGAAGGGGAGTAAGTTGATACTTGCTCCCAAATCAAGAAGTGCATGCTTAATTGCAGTTTGACCTATTGTGCAAGAGATGGTGGGGCAACCAGGGTCCTTATACTTGACAGGGATCTGGTTGGACAATAGCTCACTAATGTTAGTGGTTAGAAAAACCTTCTTGGGCACATTAGTCTTTCTCTTCTTTGTGCACATGTCCTTAATAAACTTGGCATACTTAGGGACTTGTTGAATTGCATCAAGAAGAGGTATATTGATCTTGACTTGATTAAAAATCTCGCGTACCTTATCCATTTGTGCACATTGCTTATCTTTAAGCCTATTTGGGTAGGGTGCGATGGGCTTGTGCATATCTTCGGCTGACTTGTCTTTTTTCGTGTTGTTGGCATCAAGTTGAGATGGAGTGGGATCAGGCAAGCTGAATGCTTGTTTAGAACTTGATGGTGTTGATACTTGGTTATCAACTTGTTTTTCCGACCGCAATGTATGAATCGCATTGCACTGACTCATATGATTCTCTTCAGCCAAGTGAGCTTGACTAGAGTTCCTAGGGTTTGGGATGGTTGACTAGGTAGAGTACCCTTTTGCCTTTCTTGCTGATTCATTTGCATCTCTATCCTAGTCAAGACTTGAGCCAGTGTGTCATTGCTTTTAACGAGAGTGTCCACCTTTCTTTCCATATTGGAGAGCCTTGTTTCCATTTGTGAATATTGGAAAGAGGGTGGAGAATTTGATAGGGCGGATTTTGGAAATTGTTGGAGAATTTGGGCCTAGTTTGATCATTGTTACTTTGGCCCCATGACAAATTGGGATGGTTTCTCCAACCGGGATTGTAGGTGGGCGAATATGGATTGTTGGCGGGCGGATTGTTGGTGGGCCTTATGAAGGCCGCACTCATATGTTCGGGCAAGCTTTGATGCGCGATAAAGACGGGACATTCCTCGAACACATGGTTCATATTTTGACAATAAGTACAGCCCACCGAAGATGTTGGGCTGACTTGGTTCACAGAGACTTGTTCTTTAGTTTCAAGAGCCTCAAGTCTTCGCATAACAGCAGCTAACTTAGCATCGGTTGCTATGTTGGCCTCAATGGAATGGATACCTCCTTTAGAAGCAGTAGGGTCATTAGTCCTAAGTTTTTTCCGGAGTAGGTTCCCATTGGATGGTATTTTCAGCTAATTGCTCATACAATAACCATCCATCAGTTTCGTCCTTTTTCAGAAATCCTCCTTGGCACATGGATTCTAACAATGTCTTAGTTTGATATTCTAATCCATCATATAGAACTTGGCAAAGTCGCCATTTCTCTATCCCATGGTGAGGGCATTGGGCAAGGAGGTCCTTGAAACGTTCGAAATATTTCCAAAAAGGTTCATTGGCTGTTTGCTTAAACTGTAAGATATTCTTCCTAATCAGTGCAGTCTGTGGACGGGATAAAATTTTTTTAAGAATGCCTTAACAAAATTATCCCACGAAGATATTGAACCGGCCTCTAGACTGTAGAGCCATTTCTTTGCTAAATCCTTCAAAGCAAAGGGGACAAACCTAAGTTTGATGTCATCTTTTCCTAACTTAGGAATATTCATCATGAGACATACTTCCTCAAATTCCCTTATGAAGAAGTATGCATCCTCGGAGTCAAGTCCATGAAATTTCTGAAGGGTGTTGATGTATTGTGGCTTAAGCTCAAATGGGTCAACACCTTCATCGTTAAGCTTGATGCAAGAAGGAAGAGAGGTCCTAATAGGATAGAACCTATCTTGGAGTGATATTGGTTGTGCCATGTGTGGGTCGGGCTTTTGCTCGGGTGGTGAACTAGTTCTAGTTAGCCTGGATGTAAGTGGGTCTCTCGACCAAGCGGGCATGCACAATCAGCAAACAAGTTCACCCAATCAATCAAAAAAAGAAAAACAATCAAAATCCTAATCTAGGGTAAGCCTTGACCTAGACGACTCCTAACTTTAGACTGTCCTTAGGAGGTCTATTGTCGACGTTAACCACAAGCTAATCGGCCAGGTAGGTGGCAAGACCGGTGGGAGGTTTTCCGTCAGAGACGTTCCTTAATTAAATAACCACCGTTCTTCGGGCTTTCGGCCCTCAATCCCCTGCCTTGACACCGATTTGACAAGAGTTAATTTCGAACAATTTTTCTCCTTCGGTCAATCTCCTATTGAGTCCGAGTTAACCTAGGGCCAACGTCTAGTCAAATTTTACTTAAGGTTAGGGTTGTGAGTGTGACGGATATGATTTGTGGGCCAAGGAAGGGTGATGAAATCCCCACCTTATCTTGCTTATGGTTATGCCCTTAAGATGAATTAGTGTACGTGTAAAGCTGTAGAAAAGTAATCACTCAAGAAAGCAGTAAACAACCAAGAGTGTTTCCTAATCTATATTCTATGCAAACGTACCTTGTCGCCAGCACTCTTCAACAGAATTAAAATAGACACGTGCCCTAAATGCAAGAGTCTAATATTTTTTTATTTTCAACAAATGGGTTAATATTATTAATTAGCAGTTGCAGAGTGCTAACAGAGAAATTTAATCACAGCAGTAAGCAAATTTTGCAATGCAGAGCAACCTGCAGAAAAGCAGGTTAGTAGTTCACAACAATTGCCGCAATTTTGCGGCTTTTGCCGCAAATTTGCGGCAAATTGGTAGGCCCTGGTGCTCTGCCTTCGAGGGCAGAGGCACTGGGTAGCTATGTGTCCTTGCTGCTGCTTTTTTTTCCTATTTTCTGTATCTGCAAACAGAAAGAATAAAAATTGATTAGATGGAGGAAATCGTGTCGTTCCTTCCCCGGCAACGGCGCCAAAAATTTGATTGAGATTTTAAGAATAAAAAGAATTAAAGTTCAGATTTCTTAGTCTCAATGCGAATCCGCTGTAGCAAGGGCTCAAGCGGGTCGTGATCCTCAGGGAAGGATGCGATGCAAGCTTTTCGACCCGATTCCTCTTTAACTTCAAAATAAGAGAAGAAGTGATTAGATTTGAGATATATGATATGAAAGATGTGGCTTTGCTGATCTTCTACCACAACCCTATTGCAAGTTAAGGGGCTTGATCTTCATCTTAAGATGTACATGATTCACCCTAGGTTATTACAAATAATTCAAGCAAGAAAAATTAAATACAAGATTCTAACTAAGTTACATTATTTAAAAGCCAAGCTATGGTTCATCCTAACATCTAGGTACAGCTTAATAAAAGATGAATCTCAAATTTATGTTGTCCTAGTTCTTAAGTTTGAAATCATGAAAAGTCTTTTTAATATGCAACCTAGATTAGGAATTCTAGGTATTTGTTTAATCTTCTAGAAAAGTTGCCTTTAAACCTAGGGTTTCTAGAGATGTTCGTTAATCAGATCAAGGCTTAACTGCTCTAGGGTTGCTTTAAGAATCTCAGCAAACCACTAGAGAGGATTAGTTCATCATCATTATTTTTTTTCTTTTTCAATTTATTTATTATTTTTATTATTATTTAATGAGAAAGATTGCAAGGAAACCAAGAAAAAGAAAACCAGAAGAGATCACAGATTAAAAAGAAAACCAGAGAGATCACAAAATAAAATTAAATTGCAGAAATTAAATGAGAACAAAGAGTGACCTTTATTGCAGAATAATCTCCAATTACAAAGCTCCTTCTTCTCCACAACGGGCATAAAACGAAAATTACAACTTGCTGAAATAAAAAATGGCTAAAGAAAACCCTAATCGTCTCTGGATGCCCTGTACGTTACACTGCAGGGGGTATTTATAGGTGCAGAAGGCCGAAGAGTCCCGATGAAGTTGCCCACGAATCTGGTATTCAGATTCATCCAAAATGCCGCAAATTTGCAGCTTTTGCCGCAAAATTGCGGCAGTATAGTGGAGTCAGGCCACGCGCTTTGTTGGTGGCTTCTCCTGGTCCGTCCATGTGGGCGCCTGCTTCTGGAAGTATGATCCTGGCTCTTCATATTGGGATTTCGAGATAACTTGATAATCAAGTTACCTAGATTTTGAATTCTCCCAATCTCTTTTAAACGAATTTCCTTATCTCTGCACTCTTTTCATTCTCATCTGCAAGAGTTTAGGGTTGGGTAGAAGTCTATCCTTCCCTCATCTTTGATATTTGCAACTTCAGCCCTTTGTGTATTTGCACTTTGACAATTGATATTTGCACTTTTACACCTGGGCTTCAAATGTGGGCTTTTGGGCTTCATTAAGCTTTATTTATTATAAAAATAAGAATTCGAGGCCTGCACACAATAAATTACAAAATATTAATAAATGTGCATTATAATATGAATAAATGTGCAAATGTGATGGTAAATATGATGACAATTATGCATTTTTTACTACTAATCAAGAATATTGTTTTAAAAGAAGAATTAAATGATTTATGCACATCTTTTGAAACCGTTTTGCAAGAGAAGGGAGAGATTGCTAGTGAACGTGACTCACTTAAATCTCAACTTGAACTTGCCCTAAATGAAATTAATGTTTTAAAAAGCCAAAATGATTGTGATGATGTTTTGAAAAACAATGAGATTTTATCTTCAAAGTTGGATTGTGTTTTTAAAGAAAACCTTACTTTGAAAAATAAAATTGATTTAATTTCAAAAGAATTGGATTTGCTTTTGAAGAAAAATGAATCTTTACAAAATGATATTGATATTCATGTTTGCCATGCTAGTGTAGCTTCTACTTCTAGCACACCCATTGCATGCTCCACTTTATCTTCTAGCATTGAAAATGATATTAATAATTTGAAGAAAAGTGTTGAATGTTTGGGCTCCACTTTGAGCCATTGTGCCATGAACCACACGTTTGGAATCCTTGATTCGCAAGAAACAAGTTCCAACTATGCATGCACACCCAACACGGCATACACATGCCCATCACGGACACAATCATAACATGTATGCTCATGTGTACACTTGTACACATTGTGGTCGAAAAGGCCATCTTGCTAGATTTTGCTATGATCGTTTACATGTTGAAAATTTAGCACTAATCTTGTTTGGGTTAGGAGAGATACTAACCCCCGTGGACCCACAAGGAAATGGGTACCAAGATCCACCTCTTTTTTTTTGATGTAGGTGGAGGCTCTCGCATCACGTGAGAGTTTTGGGTGCCTTGAGGTGGATGCGTTCTAAGCCTAAAAGAGAATCATTTGGATGCTTCACACTCAAGGAGATTTGGTGGGAGGACCACCATGGGTTTGGAGAACTAGAGATGCACCTTCATCGGTTTTGGTATCATTCTCTAACTCCCATTTTTAATTGCATGCTTTTCATGTTCATTTATTCATAGCATGTCTTGTTTTATTGTTCATTATGCTTATGTCATATTGATTAGATTAGTGTTATACATGTTTAGTTCTTGAGACACCCATGCTTTATATGGATCTTATCTTTGTGTTCTCACCTTGTTTAAACTAATATGTATGCACTAGATCTAATGTACATGCATATACATAATGAGCATATGGATGTTTATGATGTTTTGTTTTGATGACTCATGTTTTATGATTAGTATGATATTTGCCATGATTATTAGACTTATGCTTTACTTGATTAGTTGTTGAGACACCCATGTTTAGTATAGACCCATATTTTGTGTTCTCTTTATGTTTTAGCTATCATGTTAATCATAGATTTAATGCACATGTCTTTGTCATGCTAATCATATGGTTGACTATGACTTTTCGTTTTTAATAATTCATGTTCATGTTGATTGTTGACCCGTTTTATGCTTCATATTTTGACTACTAGCTTGAATGATAGTTTTCATTAAGACTAGGATTTATACTTGTACATCTAGTGAGTTACAAGTAGACCTTTATATATGTTTGTGCTTGAAAGCTCATTTGTATTCACTTGATGTACTAGTATAGTCTAGTTTTGATGATTCTTGCATTTGACTTGTATTCATCATTTTACACATTTTGTTTTAACTTCATGTATATGTCCATCTTGTCCAAACTATCATTTATACATATACATCCTTGAGCCACGTGCCTTCATGCATATACTTTTGTGGACTCATTGTGTTTAGGATATGTATGTAAACTTTAGTTTGTACATGACATACATATGCCTTGAAGTTTAAATTGATTGGATGAATTTCATGTTTGCTAAGTGATTTCACATTTATGATGAATTTCATGTTTTTAAAATGATTTCAAATTGATGATTTCACATCCTAGATGAATTTCATGTTTTCAATATTGAGCTTGATTGTCCATTTTCATGTTGATATGTTTCTCACAACACTTGTACACTCACCTTATTCAATGTTTTCTCATGACTTAGTTTTCATGAGTACAATTTGTGCTATATGAATTTTGAGTGTTTTAGTGCCATGTGGTTTACATGTGTCTTCATGAAAAATATTTTTGTTATTCCTTATTTGAAGAATCTCGTACTTGTTGATTCATATAACTAGTTGTGATATTCTTCCTTGGTAGTAGTTTTCAAACATACTATATTATTTGTAAACCTAATTTTGAAAACCCCTACCTTCTATGGGCGGTTGGACGGGAGATCATGCTCATGTATGCTCTATTATGGAAATCATTTTAAACTTGATCATGAAATGGGTGGTAGTTGATATGAGTCATACACTTGATCTTATTGTTGTTTCAATTGGTATCATTGAATTCTTTCAATTGGTATCAATCTTGACATCCTTTTGTATACTCATATATGTTTTGTTTTATATATGTATGCTTACACTTCATATAGTATCAATTTCTATTGGTATCTATTTCTTACATACATATATAGATGATTTATTTGTGCTTATTATATCCCTATATCTTGAAGCACAAATTTTGGTTATGTTAAGCTTGAGTTTTTCAATTGGTATCCATATACAAGCTTTATCATAATTTCAAGATTGTTAAGCTTGAATTTTTAATGAATATCATGTTTCAATTGATTTAATTTTCAATTGGTATCTTATTTCAAGCCTATGCATATTTTCTTTTGGTATTTCATAAAGGGGGAGAAAACTCGTATTTTATATTTCAATTGGTATTTGGTTTACCATTGTTTTTGTTTCCCACTCCCTAACTTTATGATATCAAGTAATTGGTATCATATGCTTATAATGAAAAATATCTTCTTTTGGTATCAAGATGCTATTTATTATCTATTGGTATCAAGTTTACATTACATGTTTTCATTTTGATATAAAATGTTTATTTTGTTTCAATACCTTGTTTTATTTCAAATAGGATTTAACATTTGTCAAAGTTTGTTATTTTCAATTGATATCATATTGACTTTGGTTTTACCCCTTGGAATAATTTATTACTTCTTTGTTTTGAACATTTAGGGGGAGAAGTATTTATTTTCATTATGTTTGTTTTTACCCCTTTGTTGATGATTGACAAAAAGGGGGAGAAGAATTTGTAGTTTATATGCATGGTTGATTTATGCATATGTTTTAGTTGGTTTTCATTAGTAATAATATGTTAGTTTCAATATTATTGTTTTATTGGTATCAAGAGCATGTTCATTGTTTATGTTTTATTTTAATTGATATCCAGAACATGTTTATATGTGTTTAAGAACATTCATTGCATATCTTATATGTTTTATTGTTATGCATAAGTTAAGGGGGAGCTTCTTTGAAGCTTTACTTTAATCCATGCATATATAACTCCATGAGTTTTGTCATCATCAAAAAGGGGAGATTGTTGGCCAAAGGCCTTCCACTCTAGTTTTGATGATGATTAACTCATGTAGTTATGTGTACTAATAATCTTGCAATGTTTAAGTTTCAGATATTTAACAAGATATTAGTTGGTGAAAGCTTCCACACATCTTTCACATATTGATTCAAGAGCCTAAGCATCAAAGATGATATCTAGCACTCATTGGAGTCAAGCTCGGTGAATCTTTCTTTGGATCGAGTCGACTTGAAGATTGCGCTCTACAAGAAGACTTAGGTATCCATAGTTTTAGTTTTGAGTTTAGATCTCAAATTGTAAAGATTAGTATAGTATGATAAGCTCAAGTTCACAACACACACGTTTCATGTTTTTGAATATTGGCTTTCGTTTTTGGTTTAACCGATCTTGTTTACATGAATAGGATTATATCAAAATAAGTTTACATGGTTTAATGTATATTAGATTTGTTCTATATACATGTATGCTTCAACTATTTAAACAAAATTAGTTTGATATTCTATTTCATGTGTTTTATGTTTTGGCATTTCTAATCAAAACATATATCGGGTTTTGGAGTTGAACCAGTTTTAGTTCTACTGATCTGCCTGACACCCTTCTATAGTTATTATCATAACTTTTTATTTTTATAATCAAATAACATGATTTAACTTGCATTTCAAAGATAACTTTTAGATCTATATTTCTTATTTAATAATCATTTTCAGATTCTAATTTTAAAGTTGTCAAATATTTGGTTGAAATCTGTTCTTGTTCTGAAAACAGGTTACAGTTTCTGTTTTGACACATGTCAGTGTTTTATTGATAACTTTCGCATACTAACTGATATTGAGTTGATTTCAGATGAATTAGAAAGATAACTTAAAGATATACAAATCATTCCTATATACCTTTTTATGAATTCGAACGTTTTCAGCCTGAAAAATGTGCTCCAATATGACCTATTCTGTTGACAGCCAGGCTGGGCCGGTCGACAGGTCCGGTCGACCGTGCCATATGGACGGTCGACCGGCCGGTCGACCGGACGTGCACAAAAATGTGCACGTCGGCTGTTTCTGTAGACGGTCGATCGTGCGGTCGACCGACTGTAAGCAGATTGGTCTCTGTTTGTCTGGGTCGACCGCCAGGTCGACCGGCAGCTGTCAGACGGCTATTTTTTGACCGTTGGACGGTCGACCGTGCGGTCGACCGGCAGGGTATTTCTGGCAGTTTTTCTGCCAACGGCTATTTCCAGATTTGCCTATAAATACCCCATTTAAGAGAGTTTTTCTCTAAGAATTTTTGGCTAAAATTTTCATTCTCTCAGGTGTTTTTGCTGCAATCAAAATAGGTTTTTGGATTCAAATTAAACAATCTTTTTGGTGTTTTCATTAGGGTTTGAAAAATTAAAGAAAAGGGTTTGGGAAAAGCTTTTGAATTGAACTTCTCTATCTTGGTTTCATTTATTTCCCAAGATTTTCTTTGAGTTGCTGTTTCAAATCCCTTGGTTTTCTCCACACTCGAGCTAAAATCTACTATCTTTTCTATAGGATTTTGTGTGGGAAAAGGAGATTGTTTGTGGTTGCTTGTTTGAACCACCAAGTTGAAACCCAATCTTTGTTTGGCTTTGTGCCTTGGGTTGTATCCCTCAAGTTGTGAGGTGATCCTTATTTGTTTTGTGCTAATCCCTCAAGTTGTGAGGTGATTGTTTTGTTGGATTGGAGCTTGCCTCAAGGAGGAGGTTGTGTATGTAAAGAGAGGAGTTGGGTACTCCTTGTGAGAGTTCTTTGTGGACTTGCTAGTGGATTAGAAATCCTTCGTGTGTCGAAGGCGGGGATGTAGAGCTGGGTGCTCGAACCTCGGAACATATCTTGTTGTTTGCGCTTGATCCATTGGCTCTCTCTCTAACTCTCTCTTTACTTTGTACCTTGCATCTACTTATATTGCTCATTCATATTTGCTTGGCTTGGTTGTGTGCATCACTTGTTGATAGCACTTGAGTGTGAATTGCATTAAGTTTTTAATTCCGCATTTAGTTTATAGATTAGCTATATCACCTATTCACCCCCCCTCTAGGTGACTTTTCACTATCACACACGTTTTTGCGCACATCTTGTTCCAAAAATATTCCTATAATATGTACAAAAATAGTTTGTATACAATCTTCAGCCTACAAACTCCTTTTTATCCACTATATATATCTCTATTCAAAATTGTTTTGTTAAAAATAGATTTCTCCTCAAAATTCTGTTTTTGTTTTGGCTTTTGACCTGAGCCGGTCGACCGTCCGGGTCGGCCGACCCTGTGTCAGGTCAAGCCGGTCGACCGACCCAGTCGACCGAGGTTCTGGCAGCAGTGAGTATCCGTGTGCACGTTTCACGGTCGACCCGGCGGTCGACCGACACCTGCCTGACTGCAAGACCATTGCTCTCTGTATTTTTCGGTCGACGGACGGTCGACCGAGAGCCTGCAACGGCTCTTATTTTTGTACTTGGTCGACCGACCGGTCGACCGGAATAGCCGTTTGAACAGTAACGGCTATAATTTTAAGGCTGATTTATTTTGTCTTTTTCTCTCTAATAAGGGTTTAAATGTCATTTGTTGATCCTAATACTTTCTTATTAGCCTTAAGTGAGTTTTATCTTCTAACCCTAGCCCTCTACTATAAATAGGGGTGTTTAGGGAGAGATTGATTACAAGAAAAATTTGCAAAAGTTTCAAAAGTTTAAGGCATTCAAAAGAGCTTGGTTTCTTGGTTTTGTGCTGAAATTCTCTCTCATTTTCTGAAGTGTTTTCAAGAACTCTCTGATTTCTTTTTCTTTTCTCCTTACACACAAGAGCTTCATTCCTACTCATTGTTCTCTAAGGACCTTTGTAAGGGAAGAGAATTTTGCAAGAGAGAGTTTGTGGTCTTTTGACTACTAAGAGATTGCTTGTACTTGAGATTGTGGAGTTGGGTACTCTGGTGAATTTGTAACATCTTTGTGATAGTCGAAGTTGTTGGAATCCTTCTGGGAAGGCGGGGAAGTAGAGCTGGGTGCTCGAACCTCGATAACAATTCTCGGTGTTTGCGTTTGGTTTACTTGCACTTGATTCTTGCTCTACTTTCATTGCTCTTATTACTTGCTCTCTATCTTCATTGCAAGATTCATTTGTTTTCATTCATCTTGTCAATCATAGTCCCATACAACAAGGTTACATTGCGCACCTCTAACTCATTAAAAGAGGAATCAGGAGGAAGGAGTTCAGAACCCTTTACGGGTATTCGGCTCTAGTCTTGTTTTGGGCGATTGTTGCATCATATTTTTAAATTGTGCATGATTAGCATTATCACCTATTCACCCCCCCTCTAGGTGATTTTCATAGATATGAATGAATGAGTAGCTTCAGGATCAAACAATGCACGAGCAATATGTCCTGATATGGAGATCATACCTTCCACTACTGCATTCGAGGCCATCACTTCTCGATGGGTCAACGCAAATGCTCTTCCTTGAGCCCGTGGCTGTTGTACAGATGATTAAGTCGCAACAGGTCGCGGTGTATTACTGGGCTGCCTAAAATTACTGCTGGTTCCCTAAGAGGGTTTATTCTCATAGCTGACCTTCCTCTACTCGGTCCTTGGCTTCCGCGCTTCGTTGGACAATTTTTCTTTAGATGTCCTATTCCTCCACAATTATAACATGTCCTCTCTTGAATGCAGTTTCCAAAATTGTTCATTTACACTTCTCGTACCAAGAGGCTTCCGAGATTCTAGGGTGGGACACAGATGTAGTCTGTGCTTTCTGAAAAGTGTCTCTATTCCTCAACCATGATTCTCTGCCTCTGGCCCATTCTCCTCCTGAAGAGTTGCATTAATCTGAATACTTTATTACTGGTAGATCCCGGTGCCACGATACCGATGGTCCCTGATATCGGGAACGCTATGAGATGGATAATTCCTTCGCCCAATCTTCTCAACTTTCTTGTATATCCATTTCCACCTCCAAGGCTTTTCCATAGCCTGAAGATAATTTCTTAGTTGTGGGAAATTAATTTGCCTCTAATTTCTAGTTTCAGGCCCTTCACGAACCTTTTAGTCTTTTCTGTCTCACCCTTCACCAAGACATCAGCATATCTGGATAATTGGATAAACCTCTGGTCATATTGGGATACATTCATCTGACCTTATTGTAACTCCAGAAACTCCGACGCCATCTTATCTCTGGCCGTCTCTGAAATATACTTTTTAGTGAATTTATTCACTAAGAATTCCTAGGTAATTTGTTCTCCTGTGCTTTTCACACTATCTTTTACTGCCCTCCACCAGTGCTTTGCGTCCTTTTGAAACATGAAGGAAGAGAAGGATACTCTCTGCTCATCAGTAAAATTCATTACATCCAGAATCTTTTCTATCTGGAGGAGCCATCCTTCAGCTTGTAAGGGATCCGCCTCCCTACAAATACTGGTGGTTTTATTTTTTGGAACTGTTATAAAGTTCGGTGGGAATAGTTATCATTAGTTCTTTCATTAACTGGTGAACCACTCTGGCATAACCCCCGGAGCTCCACGACTTCCTCTCATCTGTGTTTTCGAGTCTTCATTACTGTCCGTGGGTGAATACTCCCCATCACACTATAGTGTGAAATACCGAACAATAATGGTGTTGGCCCAAAGGCCCATCACTCTATTTTTGATGATGATTAACTCATGTAGTTATTGTACTAATGATCATGTGTTTACTTAGTCTCAAATTTGTGATCAAGATCTTAGTAGGTGTTTAGCTTCCACAAGGATTTAAAGTCAAGTTTTGGAGGTAGCACGTGTTGATTCAAGAGCCTATGCATCAAGACCACATCAAGTACTCAAGAGGAGTCTAGCTCATTGGATCAAAGTTTGGACCAAGTCAAGAAGGAGAAGAAGACTTCAAGTGAAGCCCTTCAAGAGAAGACTTGAGTCTAGGTTTATTTTATTAAGATTTTGTTTTAGATAAAATATAAAGGATAAAATAGTTGGTGATTGCTCAAATATCACATACACACACACACTCAAAATTTATTTGTGTTTTCGTAAAAAGATTCTCATTTGAAAAATACCGGTTTGGTTTTTGGTATTCAAAGTTTACATGTCTTTACCAAAACCATTTTAGTACTTATTGTCAAAACATAGATATTTCATCTTTTATGTGTAGTGGATCATATCCATACAATCTATGCTCAAAAAGTGTTTAAATATCTTGTTTTTGTATTTGGAGAAGTTTTGGAAAAATCTATTTGAAAAAATACAGATTTTGTTTTATGCCAAAATTTCTAAGTTACAAAAATAGTTCAAAATATTTGTAACATGTTTGATTTTACTCAAACATGTTTGTATATCAAAGTATTTTACTGAACCTTTTTTGTAGAATTTTAGAGATTTTTGGGATTTTATTTAAGTCAAAATACCAAGTTTTCAATCCCTTAAATGTTCTGTTTTGGCTTCTGCCGGTCGACCGGGACGGTCGACCGAGCAGGAGTCAGTCGACTCGACCGACGTGCACAAACGTGCATGCCTTGTTTAGCTGGAGGGCCGGTCGACCGACCCGGTCGACCGTCCGAGAGCACTGCTCTCTGAAAATGGCTCCGGTCGACCGGGTCGGTCGACCGGCAGAGAGTTCTGCTCTCTGTATGTAGGCCTCAGTCGACCGGCTGGTCGACCGACGTCCCCAACGGTCAAAAATATGACCGTTGGCGGTCGACCGGGTCGGTCGACCGACAGCAGTCTGGACTGCTGATTGGACCCCAGCGGCTAGTTTTTCTTGGCCTATAAATTGGGGGTTCCTTGGACTGTTTTCTAAAAGATTTAAAGAGTGTTTTTGGGCTAGTCTTTGAAAGGGGAACACCTAGAGGGGCGGGGGTGAATAGGTGTTAGTGCTAATCTAAAACTTAATGCAAAACTAAGTGCGCTAAATGCGGAAGCTAATGCAAATTTTGCACAAACTTAATACAACACAACAAGTGTAGCCGAATTCCCCGTGAAGGGCTCTGGACTAACTCCTCTTGATTCCCCTTGAATGGGTTGAGGTGCTATGTGAAGCTCTTGTTGGTTAAATATAAGTTAGGCACACACACAAGCAAGCCAAGCAAATAAGGATGAATAGCAATAAGAATATATGCAAGGTAACACAAGCAAATAGATATGTATGATATGAATTATGCTCAACACAAGCAAATATGATATGATGTTATGTATGATGCTTTGCACAAATAAATGAGAGAGAGAGTTGAGAGATATTGGATCAAACGCAAACACACGGATATGTTTCGAGGTTCGAGCCCCTAGCTCTACATCCCCGCCTACACCACCGTGTAGGATTTTCAATCCACTATAGGAGTACCGAACTCCTCTCTCAATCCTTACAAAGCCACCGAGGCTATACAAACACAATCCACCTCTACCGAAGAGGGATAAGGCCCGTAGCCAATACAAACACAATCACCTCTATCGAAGAGGGATCCAACCACAATACCACTCCGATCAACTTCTACCAAAGAGGGATACAACAAAAGCAAGGAGGGTTTACAACTTAGAGGCTTAACCTCAACACTTCTCTTTTTCTCTCTTTTTCCACAAAAACAAATGATCCTAATAGATTAGGATAGTAGATAGCTCAAGTATGGAAACAAGGTGTTTTTTGGAAACAAGCAACAAAGAAAATACTTGGGAAAACTCTTGTAAAAGATAGAGAATGAAAACCAATACAAATATCCCAAATTCCTATTTTCTTTGATTTTCCAAAAACCAAAACACAAATCAAATGGAAGTTTAAAGCTCAAACACTTTTGAAAACTCTTTAAAAACACTTAAGAAGGTCTGGAATTTTTGCCCTTAAAAACTTGTACAAAAACTATGAAGAGATGGGGTATATATAGCCCCAATACAAAACTAGCCGTTAGAGCTGAGCTGGCAGCTCTGACAAGCAACGGTCGACCGGCCCGGTCGACCGCCAACGGTCGAAAATATGACCGTTGGGCAACTGCGGTCGACCGGGCCGGTCGACCGAAACAAACAGAGAGCACTGTAAGTACTCCGGTCGACCGTCCCAGTGCCTCCAAACGTGCACAGAATTGTGCACGTCGGTCGACGGCCCGGTCGACCGACCTCAGCCTTAGTCGACTAGTCAGGCTACTAGTCGACTTGGTTGAAGCCTGGAACAAAAACTAGGTCTGAAAAACAGTGTAAAATATTTTATAAAAATCTTTTATCTTTTCTAAAATCCCATAAAACTTGTTTTAACATTTTGTATTGAAACACAAACTTGTGATAAAATTTCAAGACATATATCAATCTTATCAATTCACTTTTGAGTCTTGCAAATTTTATCAAAAACAAAACTTGTATTTTATCAAACTTGATTTTTCAACACATGAATAGGGACATCAAAATAAGCTTGTATAGGAAGTTAAAACTATGTATGTATATCTAGAACATATCTAATATACATAAAAACTATTTAAGCTTGTTTTGATCTACTATTCATGAAAACCAAAATTCAAAACATAAATCTTTTGTGTGTTGTGTGCACTTGAGCATATCAACTATACTAAACTTTACAAATGGATCTAAAACACACTATCTAAACTATGGATACCTAAGTCTTCTTGACGATCTTCATCTTCAAGTAGACTTGCTCCAAAACTTCATCCATGGGCTAGGCAATGTGTGATCTTGACGCTTTGGCCCTGGAATCATCATGAAAATCTTCTAAACACCTTGTTGAAGCTAATCACCAACTAATATCTTGGTTAATGATCTGAAACTTAAACAACACAAGATTATTAGTAAACATAACTACATGAGTTAATCATCATCAAAACTAGAGTGGAAGGCCTTTGGGCCAACAATCTCCCCCTTTTTGATGATGACAAAACTCATGGAGTTATATATGCATGGATTAAAGTTAGTCTTCAAAGAAGCTCCCCCTTAACTCATGCATAGACATAAATAATAAGATATGGAAATGAAACACATGAATATGTATGCAAGTATGGAGATAAAACATGCAACAAGCATAAATCAAGATCTTTTTCTCCTATTTGCAATACAAAACATATATGCATAAATAACAAGGAAGACAAATACTTCTCCCCTTAAGCAATGAAAACATGCATATAAACTCAAATACTTCTCCCCCTTTTTGTCAATCATCAACAAAGGGTTCAAAGTAAAATCAAATCAAACAAATATTTCTCCCCCTTTTTGTCAAACAAAAAGATCAAGAAGGGGTTACTATAAACAACATGATATCAATAGATAAATATGTCAATGAAGCATCTTGATATCAATAAACAAAGATCAATAGATGTTATATTCTATATACATTCATGAAGAGGAAGACGCTAAGTTAGCTTCCCTACACATATGCATTACATGAAAGAGGGATGTTAAGCCCTAATTCACATAACACACATTGTGTAATGCATAAGAGGAGATGTGAAGCTCCCCTACACACGTGTACCACATAACGAAGAGATGTTAAGCTCTTCAATACAAGATACACCCATCATGAATCTATATGCATATAGTCAATACAAATCAAAACTTTTGTATTTTTTTCTTAAAAAAAATTTTTGGATACCAATTTTAAGCAAAAACACATGACACATCTTGATATCAATTCAAATTAAACATAATAAATTTAGAATGTCTAAACAAAATTTTGATACCAATTGTAAATAATTTTCATATTAAACATATGATACCAATATGAAATTTTCAATCATAAAGTAAAGGAGTGGGAAACAAATACCAATTGAAGAATCACCATTGAAAGACAAAATTAAATTTTCTCCCCCTTTATGAAATACCAACTAAAAAAAATGCATGGGCTTGATACCAATTTAAAAGATAATCCATTAAAACAAAATTGAAACTCAAGCACAAGCATAAACAGATTTTGTGAAAAATTTATATCTTAAGTACAAATAAAATGTGTATGAAATAGAATGAGTACCAATCACCAATAGATGATACCAATCGAAAATATACATACACAATAAACATATGAGTATACAAAAGGATCAAAATGATACCAATTGAAAGAGTTCAATGATACCAATTGACATAGCAATAAGTTCAAGTGTATACATCATATTATAATACCTCCCAATCAAGGTTCAAGTTTTAAATGATTTTCATTTTAATGCATACAAGACCATGATCTCCCATCCATCCTCCCATAGAAGGTAGGGTTTTCAAAAATAGATTTGAAAATATAGTTTAGTTTGAAAATCTCTACCATAGTGAAGAATACCGTAATTAGTTAAATGGAAAATCTTTTAAACTAGTACGAAATCCTTCAAGTAAGGAATACAACAAAATAGTTTGTCATGAAATAAGGAATCCACATGAAAATCAACACTTTAATCCAATTAAGCACAATTTTGACTCATGAAAATAAAACATGAGCAAGCAATAAAAGTGAGTGTACATATAAAGTGTGAATATCATAATCATGAAAATTTTTCATTAAGCTCAATTGTTCCTTAAACATTGAAAACACGAAAATCATCAAAACTTATTTAACCTTCATGACATATGTATGTCTAATACAAACTAAAGTATACATACATATCCAAAACACAACGAGTCCACAAAATATGCATTAAGGCACGTGGCTCTAGGATAATCATGTATATCTAATAGTTTGGACAAGATAGACATATACATGAAGTTAAACAATTAATCACAAAAGACAAGAAAAACTAAATCTTCATCAAAACAAATTTCATTTCAAGGTATATGTATGAATTGTCAACACAATAAGTATACATACATATCCCTAAACACAATTGAGTCCATATATAGATTTGCATGAGAGGCAAATGACTCAAGGGGTATACATGTATATCTTAAAGTTTGGCAATACAAACATATACATGAAGTGAAAAACTCATAAAACAAATCCAAAAATGGAATACAAGTTTGAAATGTATGAATCATCAAAACTAGACTATACTAGCACATCTAATGGGTTCAAATAAGCATTAAAGCTCAAACATATATAGATTTATTTGTGGCCCACTATATGCACGAATATATACCTAGTCTTAATGAAAACTAACATTTAAATATGTAATCTTAACATGGAGCATCAAAATACAATATAAAAATCATCATGATAAAACTAAAACATGATTACTATGTAAATTCACATGTATTAGATTCATGATGTACATTATAGCTTAAACAAAAGTGAGAACACTAAGAATGGGTTCATACAAGCATGTGTGTCTCAAATACTATATATGTATGTCAAGGATCTAATAATCATGGCATTTACATACTAATCCATAGACAATGAAAAAATGCTATAAAACATCAAAAATATGAAATACAAAACATATATGATCAATATGTACATGCATGTGCATTAGATCTAGGTCATACAAATTAGTTTTACCAAGGTGAAAACACAAAAATATAAGTCCATATAAAACATGGATGTTTCAACCAACTAATAAGTATAACACTAATCTAATTAACATGGCATGTCTATAATGATCACTAAACATCAAATCATGCTATGAAAGATAAACATGGAAAGCATGTAAACATAAGGAGTTAGAGATTCGATACCAAAACCAATGAGGGCACCGCTCTATTTCTCCAAAACAAAGGTGGTCCTCTCCACCAATCTTTCCCTTGAAAGTGATGCATCCAATTGATCTCCTTTAAGCACGGAACGCATCCACTCCAAGGTGTCATCACTCTCACGTCATGTGAGAGCACACACCTATATCAAAAACTTTAGGGGTGGTCTTTGGTACCCATATCTTATTGGGTCCATGGGGTTAGTACTTTCTCTAACCCAAACAAACTTCTTTGCTAAATTCTCAATATGTAAACGATCATAGCAAAATTTAGCAAGATGGCCTTTTCGGCCACAATGTGTACATGTGTACACATGAGCATACATGTGTTGATGGTGTCCGTGTGGAGCATGTGTATGCCGTAGAGGGTGTGCATGCATAAAAGTTGGAACTTGTTTCTTACGAACCAAGGTTTCCAAGCGTGTATGGTTCTTAGCACATTGGCTCATAGTGGAGCCCAACAATCTATTTTCTTCTTCAATATATTTATATCATTTTTAATTATAGAAGAAGTGGAGCAAGCAAGGGTGATCTAGGTGAAACTACCCTAGCATGGCAAACATGTTCATCAATCTTATTTTCAAAACTTCATTTTTCTTTAAACAAACATTCAAATCATTTGAAATGGAAATAATTTTATTTTTCAAATCAACATTCTCTTTTAAAACAAAATCAATTTTTGAAGATAAGTTTTCATTTTTCTTCAAAATAACATGGCAATCATTTTTAGTTTTTAAAAAGTTATTTTCTTTAAGTGCAAGATCAAGTTGAGATTTTAATGAATCACTCTCATTAGCAATCTCCTCTTTCTCTTGCAAAACAACATCAAGTCTAGAATGTAAACTCTTATTTTCTTTTTCAATTTCTAGACTTTTCTTTTTCAAAATCTTATAATTTTCAATTAATTTTTCACATACAATAAATAGTTCTTCATTCAAAGCATGGGGATCAACAAAATCATTTGAAGAACTAGCACAATCATCATTATCTAAGTGGGATTCCGAATGTACCTCAAGGGAGTCATTCCCTTGGACCATGAAGCATTGTGACTCGGACTCTCCACTAGATTCCTCGGTTGGTTTGGCACTTGAAGCTTGGAGGTGGTGGTTGTTGTCAACATATTCCACACTACAAAGTGGAATCAATATTAGAAACATGTATAAGATATTCTTTTGAAAGTGTGCTTCTAATGGCCTCTAGGGCTTGTGCATTGGCCCCTATATGATTGCTATCACTAAGGAAGGATTCCTTGGTAATAGCAAGGTAAACTTTATGACCTAGGGTTTGTAAATAAACGGTCATCCTAATTTTCCAAACATGAATGTTGGAAGGGTCATACATAGGAGGGGTCATGAAAGCCATGGTAAACTATATGAGTGTGCAAACAAGCAAATGCAAACAAGATTAGCCTAAAATGAGGATCTTTTACTCTAGGTTGTTAGACCAAATCAGAGTACCAAGCTCTGATACCAATTGAAAGGGGAACACCTAGAGGGGGGTGAATAGGTGTTAGTGCTAATCTAAAACTTAATGCAAAACTAAGTGCGCTAAATGCGGAAGCTAATGCAAATTTTGCACAAACTTAATACAACACAACAAGTGTAGCCGAATTCCCCGTGAAGGGCTCTGGACTAACTCCTCTTGATTCCCCTTGAATGGGTTGAGGTGCTATGTGAAGCTCTTGTTGGTTAAATATAAGTTAGGCACACACACAAGCAAGCCAAGCAAATAAGGATGAATAGCAATAAGAATATATGCAAGGCAACACAAGCAAATAGATATGTATGATATGAATTATGCTCAACACAAGCAAATATGATATGATGTTATGTATGATGCTTTGCACAAATAAATGAGAGAGAGAGTTGAGAGATATTGGATCAAACGCAAACACACGGATATGTTTCGAGGTTCGAGCCCTAGCTCTACATCCCCGCCTACACCACCGTGTAGGATTTCCAATCCACTATAGGAGTACCGAACTCCTCTCTCAATCCTTACAAAGCCACCCGAGGCTTTACAACCACAATCCACCTCTACCGAAGAGGGATAAGGCCCGTAGCCAATACAAACACAATCACCTCTACTGAAGAGGGATCCAACCACAATACCACTCCGATCAACTTCTACCAAAGAGGGATACAACAAAAGCAAGGAGGGTTTACAACTTAGAGGCTTAACCTCAAACACTTCTCTTTTTCTCTCTTTTTCCATAAAAACAAATGATCCTAATAGATTAGGATAGTAGATAGCTCAAGTGTGGAAACAAGGTGTTTTTTGGAAACAAGCAACAAAGAAATACTTGGAAAAACTCTTGTAAAAGATAGAGAATGAAAACCAATACAAATATCCCAAATTCCTATTTTCTTTGATTTTCCAAAAACCCAAAACACAAATCAAATTGGAAGTTTAAAGCTCAAAACACTTTTGAAAACTCTTTAAAAACACTTAAGAAGGTCTGGAATTTTTGCCCTTAAAAACTTGTACAAAAACTATGAAGAGATGGGGTATATATAGCCCCAATACAAAACTAGCCGTTAGAGCTGAGCTGGCAGCTCTGACAGGCAACGGTCGACCGGCCCGGTCGACCGCCAACGGTCGGAAATATGACCGTTGGGCAACTGCGGTCGACCGGCCCGGTCGACCGAAACAAACAGAGAGCACTGTAAGTGCTCCGGTCGACCGTCCCAGTGCCTCCAAACGTGCACAGAATTGTGCACGTCGGTCGACCGGCCCGGTCGACCGACCTCAGCCTTAGTCGACTAGTCAGGCTACTAGTCGACTTGGTTGAAGCCTGGAACAAAAACTGGGTCTGAAAAACAGTGTAAAATATTTTATAAAAGTCTTTTATCTTTTCTAAAAATCCCATAAAACTTGTTTTAACATTTTGTATTGAAACACAAACTTGTGATAAAAATTTCAAGACATATATCAATCATATCAATTCATTTTTGAGTCTTGCAAATTTTATCAAAAACAAAACTTGTATTTTATCAAACTTGATTTTTCAACACATGAATAGGGACATCAAAATAAGCTTGTATAGGAAGTTAAAACCATGTATGTATATCTAGAACATATCTAATATACATAAAACTATTTAAGCTTGTTTTGATCTACTATTCATGAAAACCAAAATTCAAAACATAAATCTTTTGTGTGTTGTGTGCACTTGTGCATATCAACTATACTAAACTTTACAAATGGATCTAAAACACACTATCTAAATTATGGATACCTAAGTCTTCTTGACGATCTTCATCTTCAAGTAGGCTTGCTCCAAAACTTTATCCATGGGCTTGGCAATGTGTGATCTTGACGCTTTGGCCCTGGAATCATCATGAAAAGCTTCTAAACACCTTGTTGAAGCTAATCACCAACTAATATCTTGGTTAATGATCTGAAACTTAAACAACACAAGATTATTAGTAAACATAACTATATGAGTTAATCATCATCAAAACTAGAGTGGAAGGCCTTTGGGCCAACAGTCTTGAATACCTATTTCAGTGGTTTTCTCCACATGTTTTAGAGCCAATATTTCCAAATCAAAAGGAGAGTTTATCAAGAGTTTTCAAAAGTGATTTTCTTGTGTTTTCTACCACAACTTCAATCTTTGTTTTTCTCACAAACACTTGAGCTATCCATTGCTATACCTTTCCAATAGGGATCTTTATTATGAGAGGATTTTAGGTGATCAAAGTGTTGTGATCACCAAATTTTCATCTTTACTTTGAGGAGGCGGACTTGTGTGTTCGCGGGTTTCGAGTTCTAGTGAGAGCTCTTTGTAGAGGTACGGCCTCGCCAAGCTTGCGTGCTTGCAGTGTGTTGTTCTTGCGGGAACAAGAGAGGGACTAGAGAGTCCAAAGGAGTTCTAGTGGGAACTCGCTTGTAGGTGTTGCGGCACCGAGTGATCCGGTGGATCGATTTTAGTTGAAATCCTTCATAGTGTTGAAGGCGGGGACGTAGAGCAAGTGTGCTCGAACCTCAAAATAATTCTCCCTTGTTTGCGATTGCTCTCTCTATCTCTTACTTGTCTTTATATCTTGCATGCTCATATTATCTTTATCTTTATATGCTTGATATATTGTATGCTTAATTGTTATATGCTTGGGGATTGTCTGCTAACACTTGTATTCAATCAAGAGAGCCAAAGCGGCACCTCAACTCTTATGTAGAGAAATCTTGAGGAGTTAGTCTAGAGCCCTTCATGGGAAATCCGGCTACACTCTTGAGTTATACTTGGTGTGTTTAGCTAAAGAAATTTTAGTTTGCTTAAATAGTTTTTAATTCTACATTAATTGACCATTAGATTAGCTTGTCACCTATTCACCCCCTCTAGGTGATTTCAATTGGTATCAGAGCAAGTACTCTTGATTTGGGTCTAACATCTTGAGTTAAAGATCCTCTTTTATAGCTAATCACATATTTGTACACACACATGGAGTTCATGTCACCACCCACTTTTGACATTCTTAACATCCAAATTTGGAAGTTAAGATGTCTATGTACCTCAAAGGCCTAGGCATTCATGTTTATCTTGCTACCATTAAAGATTCATATGTTAATAATAGCAAGTATATTGAGGCAAACTCTAAAGCCATCCATGCTTTGAAGAGTACCCTAAATAATGACTATTTATGTAGGGCTGCTAATCTTGACTCGACTTTTGTAATATGAAACACAATTGTCTTCCTTGGCGAACAAGAGCAATACTCTGCGGGGAGCGACTCGGATGTTGGAAGTGAGGCTTTCAATGTATGCTACATGGTCCAAGGGGATAACCCCCTTGAGGTAAATACCGAATCCGAGTTAGAAGAGGATGTTGATATGTCCTATAATGAACTTACTTCATTTTGTCAATAACTTCTAAAAAAATATGACATGCTTAAAAGGACAACAAGAAAATGAAAAACAAATTTGATGCCATGTTAAATGAAAAAGATTCTTTACAAGATAAATTGGAATGTTTTTCAAAAGAAAATAAATGTTTGAAAAATGAAAATATTTCCTTACTTTCTAAATTGAATGATATGTGTGAAGGAAATAATGCTTTGAAAAATAAAATTATTTTGGTGGAAAAACAAAAAGAAGTTGCTTTGCATGAAAATAATTCTTTAAAAAGAAAAGTTATTTTAAAAGAAAAAGAAAATATTCTAAAAAGAATAAAAATAATGATTCTCATTCTCACCATGCTTTACATACTACTATTGATGAAAATGAGGTTAAATTTTTGAAAAATAGAATTGATTGTTTAAGCTCAACTTTGAGCAATTGTGCATTTAACCATTCTAAATTGAAATCCTTGTTTCAAAAGAAACAAGTTCCCCATGTTCATGCACGTCACCCACAACATGCTTATGCACATTTTGCACATCATGATCATACTCATTCACATGTGCATAGTAGAGTGTACAAATGTACACATTGCGGCTGCAAAGGCCATTTAGCAAAGTTTTATTTGATAAGATACATCATATTAATTTTGCTAAGAAAAATGTTTGGGTTCCAAATAAAGACTAACCCCCGTGGACCCAAAAGAAAATGGGTACCAAAATCCCCACCTTTGGTATTTGATGTAGGTGTGGGCTCTCACATGACATGAGAGGAATGGTGCCTTGATGGTGGATGCACATAGACTTGATGGACATACATTTGATGCACCGCTATCAAGGAGGTTTGGTGGGACGACCACCATGTTTTGGAGATTTGGAGTATAGTTCTTGGTTTGGTAACTATCTCTAAAACTCCTAGTTTATTTACATGCTTTTATATTTGATGAATTTTTAGCACGTTTTAGTGTTTGTTAAAATAATCATGTTTTGTGCTTCATGTGGTAAATACTTGTTTAGGTGTAGTCTTATCAAAACTTGTGTATATACGTGTACAAGTAGTGAGCTACATTTGACTCATATACGTTTGCACTTCATTATTCATTTGTACTCACTACATGCACATGTATAGCCTAGTTTTGATGATTCTCTCATTTATACATGTTTTGCCTATTTCATATTTTACTTCATGTATATGTAACTTTATTCAAAACTAATAAATATACATGTATGCCCTTGAGTCTCTTGCCTTCATGCAAATTATATCATAAACTCTTTTATGTTTGGGATATGTATGCATATTGTTAGATTTTGGATAAAAACATACATATACCTAGAAGTTTGTTTTTAAATGAAAAATGAATTTTTCATTTGTTTGATAAAATGATATTTGTTTTGAGCTTCATTGATTATTTTCATGGAAAATGTTAAACACATGATTTTTGTACACTTACACTTTATTTGTTTATTCATGACTTTGTTTCATGATTATTTTTGAGCCTTATAGATTTCGAGTGTCAACCTTTATGTATTTAGTATGTTTCATGATAGACATATGATTTAGTTTCATATTTTGAAGGATCTTTAACTAGTTTTTCAAAAATTATTTTTAACTAGTTAATTATTCTTCATTTGGTAGTATTTTCACAATAAAAATATTTTCAAACTCCTATTTTCGAAAAACCCCTACCAACCCCTTCAAGGGCGGACGGATGGGCGACCATACCTTATATGCCTTATTGAAAATCTTTTATCATGTGCATGAAAAGGGTGGTTGTTTATGAGATATACACTTAAGTTACATTATAGTTTCAATTGGTATCACAATTGACATTTTTTTGTATATACTCATATTTGTTTTCTATATATGTATGCTTCATTTCATATAATATTAATTTCTATTGGTATTCTCTTTTCATACATATATATGATTTGTTTTGTGCTTGATTTACTAGATATTTCCATGTTTAAAGCACAAAGATGGTTTATGCTAAGCTTGATTTAAATCTTGTTTTCAATTGTATCTCGATTGATATTTTTAAGCTTATGCATTATTTTCAATTGATATCAATATGTTTCGTATTTCAATTGGGTTTATATTTCAATTGATATCACACATGTTTTACCTATTAGGTATAAAAAAATTATCATGTATTTCAATTGGTATTTCAAAATTTAATTTAAATTTAAATTGGTATCAATCTACATAAAATATTTCTTTCATTGATATCAAAATGTAAAAATGTTTCAATTTCAATTGGCATCACAAATTTCATATTTCATATGGTATCTATATCTTGTGATATCTCAATTGATTTGATGATTTAAGAAAAATTCGAAATTTATATTGTTTATTTACAATTGGTATAAAAATTTGTGTTAAAATATTTTTGATATGTCTTTCCTATATGCAAGGGGAGCTTAACATCTCTTCTACATATAGATTCATGTTGAGTGTATCTTATATTGAGGAGCTTGACAACTCTTCTTTATGCGATACACGTGTGTAGGGGAAACTTCACATCTCCTCTTATGCATTGAATATTATGCGTTATGTGAGTTAGGGCATGTCATCCCTTCTTCATGTAATGCATATATGCAGGAAAGTTAACTTAGCGTCTTTCTCTTCATGAATGTATATCGCATATACATCTTTATTATTGATTTGTTTTATCTTACCCCTTTGTTGATGATTGACAAAAAAGGGGGAGAAAGATTGTGAGTTTATATATGCATATTTGTGTTTTTGCATATATTGAGTTTTTATGCATCTTATGTTTTAGAAAATGGAAAGAATGTTTTTGAATGTTTAAACAAAAAGGGAGAGAAAAGTTTTTTGAAAAAAGAATTTTGGATTTATGGTTTTGTCTCTCACCTTGTTGATGCATATATAGTTGTTTAGTTTCATGTGCCTTATTGCATATATGTTTGTTTATTGTTTATGCATGAGTTAAGGGGGAGCTTCTATGAAGCTTAACTTTAATCCATGCATATATAACTCCATGAGTTTTGTCATCATCAAAAAGGGGGAGTTGTTGGCCCAAAGGCCCATCACTCTAGTTTTGATGATGATTAACTCATGTAGTTATTGTACTAATGATCTTGTGTTTACTTAGTCTCAGATTTGTGATCCAGATCTTAGTAGGTGTTTAGCTTCAACAAAGGATTTAAAGTCAAGTTTTGGAGCTAGCACGTGTTGATTCAAGAGCCTATGCATCAAGACCACATCAGGTACTCAAGAGGAGTCTAGCTCATTGGATCAAAGTTTGGACCAAGTCAAGAAGGAGAAGAAGACTTCAAGTGAAGCCCTTCAAGAGAAGATTTGAGTCTAGGTTTGTTTTATTAAGATTTTATTTTAGATAAAATGTAAAGGATAGAATAGTTGGTGGATTGCTCAAATATCACATACACATACACTCAAGATTTATTTGTGTTTTCGTAAAAGGATTCTCATTTGAAAAATACAGGTTTGGTTTTTGGTATTCAAAGTTACATGTCTTTAACCAAAACCATTTTAGTACTTATTATCAAAAATATAGATATTTCATCTTTTATGTGTAGTGGATCATATCCATGCACTCTATGCTTTAAAAGTGTTTTAAAATATCTTATTTTTGTATTTGGAGAAGTTTTGAAAAAAATCTATTTGGAAAAATACAGATTTTATTTTATGCCAAAATTTCTAAGCTACAAAATAGTTCAAAATGTTTTTAACATATTTTGATTTTACTCAAACATGTTTGTATATCAAAGTATTTTACTGAACCTATTTTTGTAGAATTTTAGAGATTTTATGGGATTTTATTTAAGTCAAAATACCAAGTTTTCAATCCCTTAAATGTTTTGTTTTGGCGTCCGCCGGTCGACCAGGACGGTCGACCGAGCCAGGAGTCGGTCGATCGAGGCGGTCGACCGACGTGCACAAACGTGCATGCCTTGTTTGGCTGGAGGGCTGGTCGACCGACTCGGTCGACCGTCCAGAGAGCTCTGCTCTCTGGAAATGGCCCCGGTCGACCGGGTCGGTCGACCGGTAGAGAGTTCTGCTCTCTGTATCTAGGCCTCGGTCGACCGGCCGGTCGACCGACGTCCCCAACGGTCAAAAATATGACCGTTGGTGGTCGACCGGGCCGGTCGACCGACAAACAGTTTGGACTACTGATTGGACCCCAACGGCTAGTTTTTCTTGGCCTATAATTGGGGGTTCCTTGGACTGTTTTCTACAAGATTTGAAGAGTGTTTTTGGGCTAGTCTTGCATACCTATTTCACTAGTTTTTCTCCACAAGTTTTAGAGTCAATATTTCCAATCAAAAGGAGAGTTTATCAAGAGTTTTCAAAAGTAATTTTCTTGTGTTTTCTACCACAACTTCAATCCTTGTTTTTCTCACAAACACTTGAGCTATCCATTGCTATACCATCCTATAGGGATCTTTATTGTGAGAGGATTTTAGGTGATCAAAGTGTTGTGATCACCAAAGTTTTCATCTTTACTTTGAGGAGGCGAACTTGTGTGTTCGCGATGTTTCGAGTTCTAGTGAGAGCTCTTTGTAGAGGTGCGGCCTCGGCAAGCTTGCGTGCTTGCTGTGTGTTGTTCTTGCGGGAACAAGAGAGGGACTAGAGAGTCCAAAGGAGTTCTAGTGGGAACTCGCTTGTAGGTGTTGCGGCACGAGTGATCCGGTGGGATCGATTTTAGTGAAAATCCTTCATAGTGTTGAAGGCGGGGACGTAGAGCAAGTGTGCTCGAACCTCAAAACAATTCTCCCGTGTTTGAGATTGCTCTCTCTATCTCTTGTCTTTATATCTTGCGTGCTCATATTGTCTTTATCTTTATATGCTTGATATATTGTATGCTTAATTGTTATATGCTTGGGGATTGTCTGCTAACAATTGTATTTAATCAAGAGAGCCACAGCGACACCTCAACTCTTATCTAGAGGAATCTTAAGGAGTTAGTCAAGAGCCCTTCACGGAAAATCTGGCTACATTCTTGTATTATACTTAGTGTGTTTAGCTAAAGAAGTTTTAGTTTGCTTAAATAGTTTTTAATTCCGCATTAATTGACCATTAGATTAGCTTGTCACCTATTCACCCTCCTCTAGGTGATTTCAAATGGCTTATCAGGTGGCAGTTGATTTAGATCCATGCGTCCTTCCTATAATTTGAGGACGTCTAGTCAACATACTTCACATATATGAAAACAATTTAGATAAAATTCTTAGTTTCATGTAATCACTTTAGTATTTGAATTCTATATAACAACATTTATTGTCATTTGCAAACAAGTAACTTGCTATACATACATATATATACATACATACATACATACATACATATATATATATATACATACATACATACATATATATATATATATATATATATATATATATATATATATATATATATCCCAAAACAGATACAAGGATATTACATTGATATATCTACCCCTTTGGATATCCGAACTAACCCACATGCATGCATACAAGATGTGCCAGGGCATTTACAACAAAAACTCCTAAGATGTCTATCAACTAGCACACTAGACTTATACATATATATACATATCAAAAGTAATTGCCCATTGATTCATCCATCATTGGGTAGAGTCTCCCCATTCGAGTCCCCACTGGTACTGCTGCTATCCTCGCTATCATCCTTGCTTTCCTCAGAGTCTTGCCCTGGTAATTCGTCTCCTTCCCAATACCAGTCGTCCAGATCATCATATAAATCCCTGTCATCTTCCCATCTTGCATCCCAAAAAAGACCTCCATAAGTAAATCCTCTCTGGGACCCTTCCTTTAATGCACTCGTACTCTCCGTCTCTCCTACATCAAGGAATCCCCGACCAAGCTCTCCATATCGGTGATGGTCAAATCAGGCTCATTAGACGCCTAAGACTCAATCTCCTCATGGTCTATGTGTACTGAGGCTGAGAATATGATCTCTGGGTCGGTCTCATCAGACTCATAATCCCAATCCATGGAACCTGCCATCCAACTCGCGCTTGAACTATCCGAGTTGAAATCGGCCAATATATGCCAGAGTCCCCAATCTACATATAATAAGGAGACATATCAATCTCACTCATATAAATAGTCTCGATATACGACTGCTATTATACAACAAGAAAGAAAGCAATACACACACACACACACTTACACTTAGCTTTTCAATTTATTTGTTCCATTTGCTGTATTCTACCCCTAAGTTTCATATTTCAGAATAACTTAGGTTCAATAGATAATTCAATGTGTTCTCTCGTTCCAGTGTCTCATACCACCAGTAGCTATTCTTGAGAGTCCGCACTCTCAGCCAACTCACCTGAATTGGGACGTGCGAGCACCCCGATTCTGGTGCGAGAAAAATAATCAATTACCACTTGACTCACGGTTAATCTCTTACATAAAACCCACTACCTTACTATAATCATTCAAGGTCGATCATATAAACAATACTCACACATACATACACATTAAGCCTAACAATTCTATTGCCTCCTATCTCCGACTTAACCTTCTCCTTTTACCAATAACATTTGCTCTGATACCAACTGTAACGGTCCCAGTCTTAATAGTTTCCATTATCATTATTGTCATTGTTTCTCCTTAATCTTACTGAGATACCCAATATATTCGGCAATATTTTCTTTAAACGTGGGGCCCGTCAAAATACAATGCTTCAATTTTGGTTAGCATCTGCCTACTTATGGGTTCACAGCATTCCACATAGTATATATATATAATCTCGGCATGATTTCATCTATGTCAAGTTTTCAATATTTATTTCAACCAAACCCAGTATGACAATCTATAAATCTACACATCTCTACTATATTATATCCATAACCTCCATTTCATGAACATGATTCAAAGTCAAGTACTCATTAACACAAGCATTTCATACATCACAATACATTACAAAAATTCATAGCATGCATTAACATAGAAAATTTACATAGGGTTTCTTAAACAATATACATATAAGAAGAATCATCCCAAAAGTGAAAGTGATCTCCAGTTGCCACCTATCCCGTATATTGGCTTTAGGCAGGTCCTTACTTTTATCCATACCTGAAGGTGATTAATATAATAGGGTGAGCTCAACAGCTCAGTGAGTAAAATAATATGTATATGTATAACAATTAGTTATATCTGTTGGAATTTATTTTGATGATAACAAATGTAACTTGTACTATTTTTGTGTATTTTTAGATATTTATTAAAAGCCTTGATCACACACAGTAAATAGTCTTATTAGTCGACTTGACCCTTCCTATAGTCGACTAATACAATTGCTAGTCGACTTATCATAAATCTATAGTCAACTAAGTCCTATCTAGAAATGATATCTACTCTCTGTTTGTTGACTGTAATCAATATTAGTCGACTACCCTATTTTATAAATCGACTAATTGTAGTTTTTCAGAGACTTGCATATCTGTATTATATAACTGTAGTCAACTTGACCCCTTGATTAGTCAACTAACACAGTTAAAATTGCCTATACTAGTCGACTTACTCCATGTCCTAGTCGACTATAACAGTTTCTGACTCTTAAAGAATCTCCTATAGCATTAGCATGCATTTTCTCATCTTAGCCACATAAAGAATAAAACAAGTTTAGTTTTATCATTAACACACTTGTTAAAACATGACAGTTAAACTCTCCTTCGGTCACCTCTGGTTCAACCCGATCCCTTCCTCCAATACGTTATTCAACGTGATATTCTCCCCTTTGGTCATCAATGTATGAAGGTATGCATACATGAAATAGCTATAACATATTTACCATAGGATTTTCTATTATGTACACTTAAAGTCTAGAAATCATGTAGAAACCATGTACATGTGTTATCGTTCACACTCACATATACTTATAACTTAACAAATTTCACTTTACTTCAAACTTGACAACTACCTACTTTTATTTTGGAGTTTGGATGTTCTACTCACCCTTGAAGAGATCACCTCCGATTAACAAGCTTATTTTACAGGCTATATTAGAGTTTACAAGATCATAACAACATCATTAGTAGTTTATATATGAAAAAGAGTAAGAATAGTGTAGTAGGCCTAAACAATACTTACCTTATTCAACCAAAAATCACCCTCCTATCTTTCTAACCTAGGTCAACATTATCTTCAAGAAATTAATCCCTCTAAGGTAATGTTGGATCACCACTTTTTCATGCTCTAGTAGGTTTTTAGAGAAGATAATATAGGGTTAACAAAGCTTTTTTTTTAGCAATTAGGAAGGAAGGAGAAGAAGAGTGAGTGCATGAGTGAGAGAGAGTGAATGAGTGAATGGAAGAACTATAACACCCCGCTCCCGGAATACGTACGTAGTTGCGTATTCAGATTTTTCGATCGTATTTTTCAATTTACTTCCTGTATTTCTTTTATATTATGAATTATTTATATGATCGTTTGTCTTGTATCCGGACTCGTGGACTCAGAGTCTGCCCTTCTCTGAACTGGGGACCCGATCCTAGTATATTACTCAATATGATCTTTCTGATAATCAGATTTGACCGATTTCAGTTTCAAATATCATTTTCAATTTTCAGATTTTCTATGATTTTCTGGAATTTTCCTGAATTAAATGGAAAATCTTCAAAACCGGTGTCGACCAGCACTGCTAACCGACTTCGGGATTTTTAATTTACAAATGGAGTCAAATTTTGAGAAACCGCTTTCACATATTTTCTTATAATAATATTTACTATTTTAATTCATTTTTGGACATTTTCAGAATTATCAGATTTCTGCAGATTTGGTGTCGACCGATATTAGCGGCCGATTCCAAGATTTTTATTTAAAAACTATAAAGAATTTCTTAAAACAAATTTCACCATGACTCTTAAAATAATATTCTTGATTTTTGAGAATTTTTGCGGGTCGTTCCGAGATACTTGATTTCGGGACGATTTCGGTATTTTTCCAAAAGTTTTCCGTATCCGCCACAATCCCGGGAATCCGCCACTCTAATTATTTTCACTTTTTCTTCCAAGAAAATATCTTCCTTTTTCATTTTCCATTTTCTTTCCTTTTTCCTATTTTTCTTTCCTTCCTTTTCTTCCACCAAATTCTACCAAATTCTCCATTCATCCATTATCTTCTCCAACCTTCCACCAAAAATATCTCCTCCACCAAAAATATCTTCTCCAAAATATCCAACTCCTCTCCCATCACCATGGCCGGCCAAAGAGAGCCACCTCACCCCCATTTTACAAATAACCCCCTCTCTTTTACATTTTTACATCACCTTCACAATTCCAATTCCTATATAAACTTTTCCTTCATCTTTCCACTTCATTTTTCTCTTCACCAAACTTTAACCACCACCAACTCCTCCTTCATCTCCACCACAACCACAACCACTCTACAACTTCTCTAACTCCTACCTCCATCTACTTCCTCCTCCATCTCCATGTAAACCACCACAAACTCCAACAACTCCAAAATCTCCACCAAAGACTCCACCTTCTCCTTTACCTTCTCCAAAAATACCACCACCGTCAAAACCCTCCACAAAACCACCACCCATCACCACATCAAGGGCCGGACACCTCCTTTGGATTGGGGGCCGAGCTCTTCTTCGTCGGCAATATCTCCGATGATTATTCCGGTAATCATTCACGATTATTCCGGTAATCATTTGGTGACAATTGCAAGCAACATCTCCGATGATTATTCCGGTAATCGTTTACGATTATTCCGGTAATCATTCCGGTGACAAATGCAACGACAACATAAGCGTGACCACCACCATCTTCACTTCCACCATCACTTTTACCATCACAAATACCACCTCCATCTCCTTTACTTCAACCACCAAACATCACCTTCCTTTTCCTCTCTGTTGATTCCTAACGCGGATCTCACCCCCGCGTTTAGGCAATCCCTTAACGCGGCCTTCGCGTTATTATATCGACGCAACGCGAAACTCATGCCCGCGTCTGTGTCCCTCTCGTGTCAAACACAACGCGAGATAATACCTGCGTCTGTGTTCTTCTCGTGCTAACGCGACGCGGAGTCCACGACCGCGTCCGCGTTCTTCTCGCGGGTATCGAACCTCGCGTTTGTGGCATCCCCGCGACGCGACTCCCGCGTCTGTGATTCCCGCGTCAGCTATTCCCGTGACGCGACTCCCGCATCTGCGACCCCCCGCGTCTCCCTCTCAAAAACCCGCGTGCGCGAGTTCCATGGATTTCGGACCTTTCGGCATTTCCGGTGATTTAGGCGAGTGTCCTCGTTCTCGCCTCCATTTGGGTTTCCCCGCTTTGTCGGGTCGATATGATTTTATTCCATTTTAATGTATTTTGTATTGGGCTGAGACCCTGTATGTGTGTATGGCCGAGTGCCAATGACTGGACCTGTATTGCTCTGTGGCGAATGCTTGTATTAGGGTAGTTTAATTCTTGTACATATACCATGCCTGTGATGTACTTTGTTGCTTTATACCATGCATGGCCAACCCTTCGTGGTCGATTGGACTCTAGGTTTCTGCCCACTCCTGGGATGGCTAGTAGCCACCGAGAGTGCGCTTCAACCCCGAGCGTACTCGGACCCTTCAGCCTCCGGTCTCTCACTATCTCGGAAGAGAAGTGATTGGGACCGATAGGTCTCTCCGTCCTTCAGCCTCCAGTCACTCACTATCTCGAAAGGGAAGTGATTGGGACCGTCAGGTCTCTCAGCTCTGCCTGGTTATCATGATCAGCGTTCAGCGCTTTACCACTAGATTCATCTAGGCGAGATGCTGCCGGATTTTCTACTCGCACTTTAAGCCGAGTTGTCCCGGTAACCTTGCCAGACGCTCCAGTGTTAAATACTGCTTGCTGTCTGTGCCTCCAGCTTGCTCAGCTTCGCTTGGTTGTGCTCAGCTACTACTCTATCACATGCCATGTATTTACCTGATATGTTAACACTTGCCATGCTATTACTTCATGCCTGTCATTTACATGCTACTATTCAACACCTGTTTGTATCACCTGACAACTGATGTGTTACCACTTGACACCTGACATGCAACTACTTGGCAAGGCCCCTTGTTATGACATGACTTCCACCAGACTAATGTCAATCTCTTGACATGACTTGTCACCTGCTAAATATCATCCTCCTGTCATGCTATCACTTGACACCCAGCATGATATACTTGACTTGTGATTATCACATTTACGGAATCCTGCCTTGTTATCCTGTATTGCATACAGTGACCTGTTATCCTGTATTTCATACAGTGACCTGTTATCCTGTATTGCATACAGTGACCTGTACTCCTGATACACAGGTATTCTTGATATTCCTGACTTGTTCCTGCTCATTCCCGAATATGATAATCATCTAATAAACCGTAAAATGAGACAACTTGCATCGGGTCGGGGGAAACTTGCGGCTATCAATATGTGTTCGTGTTTACAGTGGTATTAGGCATGTTTGCAACTAAAACTTCCGGTCTAACCTGTGGGCCTCCAGAGGACCGAGGGGAGAGCTGGCTCCCTCCTTCCTGGTACCATCCTGATAAGGGCATTCATAACCCTCCTGATAGCCTTGCGGCAGGTTCCGTCACCAAGCAACGGAACATCCTGGGCCGTGGTCCCGGGTATGTACGGGACCCACTGTAAAACATTGTTCGTTGATACCCCCGTTGGTTTCTAATAACAGCCTTGCTTTACTCAGATATGGATATATGTGTGCTGGGACGCTAGTTCACATATCTAGATATCAGGGTAAGACGAGTAATAATAATAATAAAGTGCCAAGATGATAACATGCTCTTTAAGTTGTAAGTAGAAGTATGTGGAATGGGACGCATACTGAAGCTTGCAACTTAGACGGCTCTAAGTATAAAAGATGTCAGCTATGGATCTGTTGTATGCTTTGCCGAGTTTGCTTCCATTGGGTTTTACATCGGATTTCCGGTTTTATGATTATTATCATATTAGCTGCTCATACCCTACTTTATCAATTGTATTCCATTCCATTAGTCCTTCTGCTCCTATCTTATCATACCATGAGTACTTCCTACTTGATATCATTTGTTATATATCTACCTGCCTATATATGCACACGGTTTTCAATGCATGATTATGATTCAGTTTTATCGATACACTTATACTTATCTTTGCACGCCATCTGGCTTTTGCATCATCACTTGCCGGGGAGTTTCATTTTGACTCCCCTGGATCCTCATGTCCAGGTCATGGAGCTTGGAGCGTGTGGATTCTCCCAGTTGCTGATCAGAGTGATGCAGCGGTAGCGTGGATCTCCAACAGGCCATCTGAAGCCCCATCCTTCCAGGCCCCCTTGTGTGGCTCTAGAGTTTTCCTGTTATGACTCTGAGCCTGTCTTTGTACTATTCATACTTGTATATCTCTTTGTAATCTCGCAATTGCGCATATCAGTGATGTAATATTCATGTAATATTGGATCACCTCTGGTGATAACCTTGTAATTGTACTCATATGTTGGAATGTATAACGCACCATTTGCTTCCGTACTCTGATTCTTGCCTGTACTGATGCTTAGCGTATATACGTGAGGGTATTTCTGACCTGCGTATATACGTCGCAGTAACGTCTCCGTACCCCGCAGGATCGGGGCGTTACAGGGTGGTATCAGAGCCTAGGCTCTCGCAACCTCAGTACGTCCAGATGGCAAATTAATGGTAAAGAAATTTGCAGCTGGAATGCTTGAGTCTTGGTTATACACTCCAACTACAAGTACAGAGTTATCTATTCTATCTTGATCATCATTCCTTTGATTCCTAACCCCTTCCATATATCCACTGTTTTGGTTTTTCGAAGCCTTTATACCAACTTAAGATATAGATATACTAGAGAGGTAGTGGCTGGTTCTGAGTGAAGCTATTATGTGCTCTCTTCGGCCAACTCTATGAAGTTCGGGTATTCAGAATGGACCTGCTATCGGGTTATCTTTCAGAAGTCAGTAATCAGGATCCAGATATTCTCTTTCTTGGCTATATCTTTCAGAGTGATCAACGCCCGGTATTCGGAATTCTTAACTATCGGTCTTCTTTATTTACGCTCAGTATTATCAGGGTTTTCTTTATCTTCAGTATTCTGGCTCATTCTCAGAGTGACATGAAGTATGCAGTACAACAGGAATTCTATTGCAAAGATGTGTTATCAGTCAGTATTTTCGGCATTATTGAAGATTTATACAACCGGAAGTGCAGAAGGTGTCTATATTCTGATTATTGTTCAGCCAACTTAAGAGCCCTACCTATAGTGCTTCATATCTTAATTGATATAAATTCCTCCTTTGTCCTCTTTGTGTTCATTTTAACCCTTATCGAAATTGCGAGGACGCAATTTTTTGTAAGGTGGATGGAATGTAACACCCCGCTCCCGGAATACGTACGTAGTTGTGTATTCAGATTTTTCGATCGTATTTTTCAATTTACTTCCTGTATTTCTTTTGTAATATGAATTATTTTATGATCGTTTTGTCTTGGATCCGGACTCGTGGACTCAGAGTCTGCCCTTCTCTGAACTGGGCCCGATCCTAGTATATTACTCAATTTGATCTTTCCGATAATCAGATTTGACCGATTTCAGTTTCAAATATCATTTTCCAATATTTTAGATTTTCTATGATTTTTTGGAATTTTCCTGAATTAAATGGAAAATCTTCAAACCGGTGTCGACCAGCACCGCTGACCGACTTCGGGATTTTTAATTTACAAATGGAGTCAAATTTTGAGAAACCGCTTTCACATATTTTCTTATAATAATATTTACTATCTTAATTCATTTTTTGAACATTTTCAGAATTTATCAGATTTCTGCCAGATTTGGTGTCGACCGATATTAGCGACCGATTCCAAGATTTTTAATTTAAAAACTATGAAGAATTTCTTAAAACAAATTTCACCATGATTCTTAAAATAATATTCTTGATTTTTGAGAATTTTTGCGGGTCGTTCCGAGATACTTGATTTCTGGACGATTTCGGTATTTTTCCAAAAGTTTTCGTATCCGCAACCGAATCCCGGGAATCCGCCACTCTAATTATTTTCACTTTTTCTTTCAAGAAAATATCTTCCTTTTTCCATTTTTTTTTCCTTTTTCCTATTTTTCTTTCCTTCCTTTTCCTTCCACCAATTCTACCAAATTCTCCATTCTTCCATTATCTTCTCAACCTTCCACCAAAAATATCTCCTCCACCAAAAATATCTTCTCCAAAATATCCAACTCCTCTCCCATCACCATGGCCGGCCAAAAAGAGCCACCTCACCCCCCATTTTACAATAACCCCTCTCTTTTACATTTTTACATCACCTTCACAATTCCAATTCCTATTCAAACTTTTCCTTCATCTTTCCACTTCATTTTTCTCTTTACCAACTTTAACCACCACCAACTCCTCCTTCATCTCCACCACAACCACAACCACTACAACTTCTCTAACTCCCTACCTCCATCTTCTTCCTCCTCCATCTCCATGTAAACCACCACAAACTCCAACACCTCCAAAATCTCCACCAAAGTCTCCACCTTCTCCTTTACCTTCTCCAAAAATACCACCACCGTCAAAACCCTCCACAAAACCACCACCCATCACCACATCAAGGGCCGGCCACCTCCTTTGGATTGGGGTCGAGCTCTTCTTCGTTGGCAATATCTCCGATGATTATTCCGGTAATCGTTCACGATTATTCCGGTAATCATTTCGGTGACAATTGCAAGCAACATCTCCGATGATTATTCCGGTAATCGTTTACGATTATTCCGGTAATCATTTCGGTGACAATTGCAACGACAACATAAGCGTGACCACCACCATCTTCACTTCCACCATCACTTTTACCATCACAAATACCACCTCCATCTCCTTTACTTCAACCACCAAACATCACATCCTTTTCCTCTCTGTTGATTCCTAACGCGGATCTCACCCCCGCGTTTAGGCAATCCCTTAACGCGGCCTTCGCGTTATTGTATCGACGCAACGCGGAATTCATGCCCGCGTCTGTGTCCCTCTCGTGTCAAACACAACGCGGAGATAATACCCGCGTCTGTGTTCTTCTTGTGCTAACGCGACGCGGAGTCCACGACCGCGTCCGCGTTCTTCTCGCGGGTATCGAACCTCGCGTTTGTGGCATCCCGCGACGCGACTCCCGCGTCTGTGATTCCCGCGTCAGCTATTCCCGTGACGCGACTCCCGCGTCTGCGACCCCACCCCGCGTCTCCCTCTCAAAACCCGCGTGCGCGAGTTCCATGGATTTCGGACCTTTCGGCATTTCCGGTGATTTACGCGAGTGTCCTCGTTCTCGCCTCCATTTGGGTTTCCCCGCTTTGTCGGGTCGATATGTATTTTATTCCATGTTTAAATGTATTTTGTATTGGGCTGAGTCCCTGTATGTGTATGGCCGAGTGCCAATGACTGGACCTGTATTGCTCTGTGGCGAATGCTTATTAGGGTAGTTTAATTCTTGTACATATACCATGCCTGTGATGTACTTTGTTGCTTTATACCATACATGGCCACCCTTCGTGGTCGATTGGACTCTGGGTTTGTAACACCCGCTCCCAAAATACGTACTTAGTTGCGTATTCATATTTTTCGATCGTATTTTTTGATTTACTTCCTGTATTTTTTTTTGTATTATGAGTTCTTTATATAATCGTTTTGTCTTGGATCCGGATTCACGGACCCGGAGTCAGCCCTAGTCTGAACCGAGGACCCGATCCGAGGGTATTACTCGATTTGGTCTTTCTGGCATTTAGATTTGACCGATTTCAGTTTTAAACATCATTTTTCAATATTTTATATTTTTCATGATTTTCTGGAAATTTCCGGAATTAAGTTGTAAATCTTCAAAACGGTGTCGACCAGTGCCGCTGACCGATTCCTAGATTTTTAATTTACAAACAGAGTTGAATTTCAAGAAACGCTTTCACATCATTTCTTAAAATTATATTTTCTATCTAAATACTTTTTCTGAGAATTTTCAGATTTTATCAAAAATCCGGGCCAACCCGTGTAGACCGATATTAACGGTTGACTTCAGGATTTTTATTTTGAAAATGAGATTGAATCTTTGAATACCGATTTCACCAAAAATCTTTTTATAATATTTGTTATTTTTAGAATTTTGGGAAGCTTTCCAAGCTATTTCATTTTTGGACTTTTCCGGAGTTTTCGGTGTTTTTCCCAGATACCGGAATAGTACCCAGATATTTTTTCACTTTTCTCTCTCCTCGCTAGACACGAGTTTCACCAACCTAGGATTCTGTATTTATGCAGAGATCCTATCCATGCTGCATTTAATGCACTGCTAATCAATTCCAATCAAGTCATTATGACTTTTGTCCTTTGTTAAACGCAAAACTCGCGTTTATTCTCCTGGACGCGGATTTTTCTCCGCGTCCAGTCCAATTTGCCCAGACGCAGCTTGGGGTCATGTGGACGCAACTCTCCTTGAGTGAAACGCAGGTTTCCTTCCATAGGGATTTTCAATGGCAATATTATAATATTTTCCTCCCCCTTATAAAACCACTCCACTCCTTCTCTCTCATCATTTTTTCCTTTCTTTCTTCTTCTTGTTCCTGCAACCACCAACAGAGAGCATGGCAGCCCATTTCCATGGGTTTGAGCCATGTTCCCTCCTTTGGCTAGCCATTCCTCCTCCATCTCCTCCTCCATTTCAACTACAACACCACCTCCACCATCATCTTCTTCCTCTTCTTTTCCCCCAAATGAACCATTAACCTCCATAGCTTCATTACCATCTCCACCACCTCATACTCCATCTTAGCCACCAACGACCGCGCCGTCTTCATCTCCTCGTTGTGCTCTTTCCGACGAGCCATAGCTTCGTTCTCCGAAGCCTTGTTTTCAAAACTCCAATCTTTCAATTTGAACTATACTTGCACCCCTTCACATATTGCTTGGCCACCTTTCCGGCCAACTCCGGCCACTTCCGGCCTACTTCGGCCGCCGCCGGTGACCGCCAGCCATCGACGGTCATTCTCCTCTTCCCTCTTTCTTCTTTCCTTTCCTTCTCTGTTTCTTTCTTTTCATCCTGGTTCCTCTTCCTGTTCGTCTTCTCCATTTGGAAAATGACTCTTATCAGGGCCGGCCACCTCCTTAGGATTGGGGCCGAGCTCCTCTTCATCGGCAACATCTCCGATGATTATTCCGGTAATCGTTTACGATTATTCCGGTAATCATTTCGTGACAATTGCAACGACACCACCACCAAGAGATCACCTTTTCCCTGTCTCTCTCTTTCTATCTGTTGATTGTTAGACGCGGATCTCACTCCCGCGTCCAGGCAATTCCTAACGCGAGTCTTCGCGTTCTTGGCATTTGTATAACGCGGCCTTCGCGTTCTTGCATCGACACGACGCGGAGCTCATGCCCGCGTCTTTGACCTTCTCATGTCAACGCAACGCGGATCCCATTCCCGCGTTTGTGTTCTTCTTGTGTTAACGCGATGCAGAACCCACGTCCGCGTCCGCTTTCTCCTCGCGTCCTGACTTGAACGCAGGTCTCGAACCCCGCGTTTGTGGTACCTTTGCGACGCGACTCCCGCGTCTGCGACTCCCGCGTCTCACCCTCAACCCCGTCCCCCTCTACAATCTCTCTCTCTCCATGGACTTCTCTCTCTAGCTCTCACGTTCTCTCTCCTCCCTCTCTTTCCTTTCTCTCTCTTGATTTCCTCCTCTCTCTATCACTTTTTTCTCTAACGCGTTGACGCGTTGATTCCCTGGATTCCGGATCGAGGATTTCACTATGTTTTCTAATGATTTAGGCGAGTGTCCTCGCTCTTGCCTCCATTTGGGTTTCCCCGCTTTGTCGGGTCGATATGTATTTTATTCCATGTTTCCATGTATTATGTATTGGACTGAGTCCCTGTATTTGTGTATGGCCGAGTGCCAATGACTGGACCCTTCAGCCTCCGGTCTCTCACTATCTCGAAAGAGACGTGATTGGGATCGTCAGGTTTCTCATTCAGCCTCCGGTCTCTCACTATCTCGAAAGGGAAGTGATTGGGACCGTCAGGTCTCTCAGCTCCGCCTGGTTATCATGATCAGCGTTCAGCGCTTTATCACTAGATTCGTTTAGGCAAGATGCTGCCGGATTTCCTACTCGCACCTTAAGCCGAGTTGTCCCGGTAACCTTGCCAGACGCTCCAGTGTTAAATACTGTTTGCTGTCTGTACACTCCAGCTTGCTCAGCTCCGCTTGATTGTGCTCAGCTACTATTCTATCACATGCCATGTATTTACCTGATATGTTGACACTTGACATGCCATGTCATTACTTCATACCTGTCTTTTACATGCTACTATTTAACACCTGTTTGTATCACCTGACAACTAACGTGTTATCATCTAACACCTGACATGCTACTACTTGACACTAACTCTTGTTATACCTCCTGTCATGAACACTTGTCATTGGCTTGATAAACCTGATACCTGTTATGAATAACTCTCTACTCTTGATTATCACCTTACGGGAATGTAGTACCTGATCTCTTGTTATGTACTCCATTATGCCTGTTATGATTCCTGTTATGGTTCCCGTTATGATTCCTGTTATGACAAGTTATGATCCTACTCATTCCTGTAATCTGATAATATTGTTAACAAGCCAATAAAAAGGATAACTTGCACGGGGAATGGGAGGAAGTGATGGATGCCGGTATGATGCCTTGCTTATAGTAGTGGAATACCAAAACTGACGATTCGTGTTAGGGGAATTTCAGGCCCCGAAGATGCGTGTTAGGGGGATTTAAGGCCCCCAAATGGCTGTGTCCCGGGCGGTCGGGAACTACTATAAGAGGAGCTATCAATTCTTCATCAGCTTCCATAACCAACCTCGGCTTGCTTATATATGGATGTATGTGTGTTGAGATGTACACCAGGACACATACCTAGATATATGGGTCAGCGAGTAATAATAATAAAAGATGCCAACTGCGTATCCTGTTATGCCTGTTATGAACTCCCGTTATGCTTGTTATGATTCCTGTTATTCCTGTTATGTACTCCTGTTATGACCATTATGTAATTTGATGTGTTGTTTTGTAACTCGGGTTGTACGCGCTCGGATTACGGTGACATGGGATAAAGGTATAGATGAGGGTTTCCTTGTTCGGATTATTCCTTCGAGGTACTAGTCTCATGGGGCCGTGACCTAAGCTGGTACAATCGGTTTTGCTCGTAATCGGTTTTATCGGTTTTATGTTAGTTTAGGAGATATCTGGTGTTGCCCTATCTACTTTACTTCTCATCTCCTTACCTGCTCTTATCTTATTATACCATGTGCTTATCCTTGCTCTTCACTTGGCATTCGTATCACCACTCGCCTGGGGAGTTCAATCTGACTCCCCTGGATCCTCATGTCCAGGTCATGGAGCTTGGAGCGTGTGGAATCCCAGTTGCTGACCTGAAAAGCGCAGCGGTAGCTTTAGCGGGATCTCCAGCAGATCATCCAGAGCTCTATTCTTCCAGGCCCCCTGTGTGCCTCTCGAGTTTTCCTTTTGTAAACTCGCGAGTGCCTGTGTACTGTTCATACTTATACATTTCTTGTAATCTCGCAATTGCGCATATCAGTGATGTAATATTTATGTAATATTGGATCACCTCTGGTGATAACTTTGTAATTGTACTCATATGTTGGAATGTATAATGCACCACTTGCTTCCGTACTCTGATTCTTGCCTGTACTGATGCTTAGCGTATATACGTGAGGGTATTTCTGACCTGTGTATATACGTTGCAGTAACGTCTCCGTACCCGCCGGGATCGGGGCGTTACAGGGTTTCTGCCCACTCCTGGGATGGCTAGTAGCCACCGAGAGTGCGCTTCAACCCCGAGCGTACTCGGATCCTTCAGCCTCCGGTCTCTCACTATCTCGGAAGAGAAGTGATTGGGACCGACAGGTCTCTCCGTCCTTCAGCCTCCGGTCACTCACTATCTCGAAAGGGAAGTGATTGGGACCATCAGGTCTCTCAGCTCCGCCTGGTTATCATGATCAGCGTTCAGCGCTTTACCACTAGATTCATCTAAGCGAGATGCTGCCGGATTTTCTACTCGCACTTTAAGCCGAGTTGTCCCGGTAACCTTGCCAGACGCTCCAGTGTTAAATACTGCTTGCTGTCTGTGCCTCCAGCTTGCTCAGCTTCGCTTGGTTGTGCTCAGCTACTACTCTATCACATGCCATGTATTTACCTGATATGTAACACTTGCCATGCTATTACTTCATGCCTGTCATTTACATGCTACTATTCAACACCTGTTTGTATCACCTGACAACTGATGTGTTACCACTTGACACCTGACATGCAACTACTTGGCAAGGCCCTTGTTATGACATGACTTGCCACCAGACTAATGTCAATCTCTTGACATGACTTGTCACCTGCCAAATATCATCCTCCTGTCATGCTATCACTTGACACCCAGCATGATATACTTGACTTGTGATTATCACATTTACGGGAATCCTGCCTTGTTATCCTGTATTGCATACAGTGACCTGTTATCCTGTATTTCATACAGTGACCTATTATCCTGTATTGCATACAGTGACCTGTACTCCTGATACACAGGTATTCTTGATATTCCTGACTTGTTCCTGCTCATTCCCGGAATATGATAATCATCTAATAAACCGTAAAATGAGACAACTTGCATCGGGTCGGGGGAAACTTGCGGCTATCAATATGTGTTCGTGTTTACAGTGGTATTAGGCATGTTGTGCAACTAAAACTTCCGGTCTAACCTGTGGGCCTCCAGGGGACCGAGGGGAGAGCTGGCTCCCTCCTTCCTGGTACCATCCTGATAAGGGCATTCATAAGACCCTCCTGATAGCCTTGCGGCAGGTTCCATCACCAAGCAACAGAACATCCTGGGCCGTGGTCCCGGGTATGTACGGGACCCACTGTAAACATTGTTCGTTGATACCCCTGTTGGTTTCCAATAACAGCCTTGCTTTACTCAGATATGGATATATGTGTGCTGGGACGCTAGTTCACATATCTAGATATCAGGGTAAGACGAGTAATAATAATAATAAAGTGCCAAGATGATAACATGCTCTTTAAGTTGTAAGTAGAAGTATGTGGAATGAGACGCATACTGAAGCTTGCAACTTAGACGGCTCTAAGTATAAAAGATGCCAGCTATGGATCTGTTGTATGCTTTGCCGAGTTTGCTTCCATTGGTTTTACATCGGATTTCCGGTTTTATGATTATTATCATATTAGCTGCTCATACCCTGCTTTATCACTTGTATTCCATTCCATCAGTCTTCTACTCCTATCTTATCATACCATGAGTACTTCCTGCTTGATATCATTTGTTATATATCTACCTGCCTATATATGCTTATGCTCACGACATGGTTTTCAATGCATGATTATGATTCGGTTTTATCGATACACTTATACTTATCTTTGCACGCCATCTGGCTTTTGCATCATCACTTGCCGGGGAGTTTCATTTGACTCCCCTGGATCCTCATGTCTAGGTCATGGAGCTTAGAGTGTGTGGATTCTCCCAGTTGCTGATCAGAGTGGCGCAGCGGTAGCGTGGATCTCCAGCAGGCCATCTGAAGCCCCATCCTTCCAGGCCCCCTTGTGTGGCTCTAGAGTTTTCCTGTTATGACTCTGAGCCTGTCTTTGTACTATTCATACTTGTATATCTCTTTGTAATCTCGCAATTGCGCATATCAGTGATGTAATATTCATGTAATATTGGATCACCTCTGGTGATAACCTTGTAATTGTACTCATATGTTGGAATGTATAATGCACCATTTGCTTCCGTACTCTGATTCTTTCCTGTACTGATGCTTAGCGTATATACGTGAGGGTATTTCTGACCTGCGTATATACGTCGCAGTAACGTCTCCGTACCCGCAGGATCGGGGCGTTACAAGAACGGAGGAGGGAAAGGGGGGCTGCTGGCTGCCCTTGGCCGGCAGCAAGATGGAAGGGGGAGATTTTGGAGAAGGAAAAAATGAAGAGAGAGAGAGTGTGTGATTTGCCAAATGAAGATTTTCTCCCCATTTTTAATCTTATATACATCAATCTCCTACAAGGAGATGATGCCAAGTGTGTTTTCCATTGATTTGCGAAAGGGATAAACTAATAAAAAAAAGGTGTCGAGGAGCGAAATTATGAGTACTTCTTAAAAAAAGAGAATTATAAGTAGATCTCCTCTGAGATTTCTGGGAAAGTGTGTCGGTAGGAATCTGATCAGCGCGCGATCACTTTATCCCTTTGACGATGGATCGGTCAGACGATCGGACTGCCACCTGATAAGACTCCCTTCTCGCCTGGTTCGGCGAATCAGAGAACAGAGGGTCAGTAGAGCCCTCTAGTTAGAAAGCCTGCTTCTGGAGCAATCTCCTCTCTATGCTTGCCCGTCTCTCCTCTTTTTCAACCTCTTTTCTTTGTGTGCCTCTGATAGGCTATTTATAAGGAGAAATAGGAGTACAATTACCCTGAAAATCTGTAAATAGATTGAGTCAATCTGTTTTACATCTAGAAAGTAGCCTCGCCGCGAGGCTAGAGATAGCTTTCGCGAAGCTAGGAATAACAAATAGCGCTGATTTCTTGATCCGCTCTGCTAAATGAGGGATACTCCCTTGATTCTTTCCAAATAACTGAAAGATCTCCCATGATCTTCTCACCTGATTGGGAGAGTCAAAAGATTATGGCAAGCAACTGCCAAATTTGATCTCAATTAGATTTGATCTCAATTAGATTTGATCTCATCTGGAGATTTGATTGGTCAAAGGTGACCATAAAAACCCGCAGCGGAGTCGTTGCATTGAGCTCATGGCGGAGCTGGGAGAAGTATCTGGTGAAGTTAAAAGAAAGCTCTCAGCGGAGCTGGATAAGATTTGTGGCAAAGCTACCAGTCAACCTTTTGCGCAACTGCGTGGAGCTTCGAGCGAAGTTAACTTTCTGCGGAGTTAACTGAGCATTTTCGGGCGAAGCTATAAGTTAACTCGCAGCGAGGCTGTGAAGGAGCTTCCTGCGATGCTAAGCAACTTTGGTTTCTCATGCGAGATTTATCTCGTGGGCTCGTGCGAGACCAAGTGTTGAGCTAACTTAGTGTCCCTGGACCTGCTTGGGCCTTCTCACAAGCTTTTTAAGGACGACCTCGGCTTACTGTCTGCTTCACTGGATCAGTAGAGTCTAAGTTACTGATTCGTCCCTTTGAGATGGGTGAAGAACTGGTCGTCGGCTTGTCTGCCACTTATCTTTTGTAGATGTCAACAAGTTAGACATTGTTCAGGCCAGTGAGGAATCTTGTCTTTTTTAGAGTGTCAACAAGACCCCCTTCAAAGTTTTTGTGAATCTGAAATAGAATGGTTCAGATTTTGAAATACTTTGAACTGCTTTGATGGTGTGTGGGTATGAACATCGCCTTTGAGGTTAAGTTCAACTTCGCCTTTAGCCCCCACTTTCAAGTTGGAGTAGGTTCGCCACGGAATTGCATCTGCTTCCATGTAGCTTCGCATTTCTAGGTAGCCTCACGCTTATGGGTAGCTTCGCGCTTGGGTCTCCCGGAGCGGCTTCGCTTCAGATCAGGCAGGCTGGAACGACGTTTCTTTCCCGAGGCTAACTGCTTTCTGCGAGTTACGAGAAGGGTTCTCCCTTTTTCGAGATTAGAATAACTTCTCTTGTATTTAACGAGGGAGATTATTCTCTTTCTCGAGGCTAAGCATTTAAATGCTTAACTTCACTCGCGCTCCTAAGCTTGAAGCGTCAGCGGCGTGGTCAGGCCATGAGGCCTATAAATAGGACTCTTGAAGTCCTTTCAGAGAAACATACTTTTCTCTTTCTGAAAAGTCTGTTCATGACATCTCCTCGTTGCCCAAGAAAGGCGATTGAAATAGTGGGGGCACCCACTCTAGTCACTAACCGGCCAAGAGAGCTGGTGAGTTTCGGTCATCCAGAGACTTTACCAATGGACTAGTGACTTTAGGGAGTTTATCTCCCTTAATTTTCTTAGCTTTACTAGCTATTACAGGGATTGACTTCCCTTGGTCTTTGCATTTGGCTGACTTTCAGAAAAGGGTTTCAGCCCTATTTTTCATCTTCTCCGCGAAGCTAGCATTCTCACTCTTTTCATGCAGGGTCGCTGCCTTAATCTGTCTGCCTGTTAAATCTGCCATATAGACAAGGCTTAGGACTTGGTCCTTTTAAGGTTGAGCCAGTCTTGCCATATAGGAGGGGTCAAGACTGTGTCTCTCTGGGCCAGTCTGGCCTAACCATATAGGCGAAGCTAGGACTTGGTCCTTTTTGAGGCTTCTCCAGTCTAACTGCTTTGGGCGGGGCTAAGACTTGGCTTATGCTAAGCTAGTCTATCATTACTGTGCAAGCGAGGTTATCCTCTGCTTAGCTGAAATCCGTCTTGAAGGCACAACTGGATAGCTTTGCCCAAAGAATTTTGAAGTAACATTCCACCCTCTTTTTGATTTAATGCTAACTTGCTTCCTGTTTGTGTTGCAGTAAACTATACTCGCCAGTCTTTCGTCTTGATGAAGAGACCAGAAACTTGCCTCTTGATCTTCAAGTTGAAATTTTGATCCTAAGCAGGAGGAACATACTGGAGCAGCTGATGCGTGTTCCAAGAAGAGGTTGGCTAGTTGCTTATCCGAGATGATCCACTTCGGAAAGGGGCTGGTAGTTGCTTATCCGAGATGATCCACTTCGGGAAGGCAGACGTCACCAGTAAGGTCTGGATCCTTCCTTGCTAATTTTATTTAAGGAAAGATCCAGCTTTTTGGTGGTAACCAGTCCCTTGCCAATTTTGATTATGAAAGATCCAGCTTCCTTTGCCAATTTTCATCAAAGAAGATCTAGCTTCTTGATGGCAAAATCTGTAATTAAGCAAAGGATTACAACCTTGTGTAGGAAGAAGACCTTTCTCGTCCAGTTGGGATGACTCATCACCCTGAAAGTAGATAGGATGATTCTATTGTATGAAAGACAATCTTGATGTAGCATCAATGTATCTTCCCTTTTGATCAATAAAAATGTTTATTTTCTGCTTGTCAACTTTGTTTCCCTCCTTTTTGATTCAAGAACACCAGAGTGGACTAGCCTAGGTAAGTCTTTTCCTTAGGAGGAAATAAAAACTCTTAACGGAGCTAAACTTCTAGCGAAGCTGGAGACAGACTTCCAACTAAGTCAGGAACAAGTTTCTGGCGAAGCCAGCACGAAATTTCTGCGAAGTTAGAGATGTGCTCTTAGCAGAGCTAAGGCACGTTTCTCAACGAAGTTACTCAAGCGTTACGCGAGATCAACGCTGAACTCACAGCGGAGTTAGCCCTTAGGGGGCTGAAGTAACGCTTCTCGGGAAGGTGCTCAGGTGCCGTTTCAAATTAATTTGAAACGATCACCTGCGCTCCTTTTGAGGAGGCGAATTTAGGCAGTCTTAAGTATATAAAAGCCTGATTGGGCAGAAAGAGAAAGAATTTTCTCTTCGAATTTTCAGAGAAAACAAATCTCTTTTTCTTCTTCTTCTTCATTTGATATTTTAAGAACATTTTCAGTTCTTCCATGGTTCCCCAAAGACGAGCAGGCAAAGAGGAAGCAACCCTGCGACGGAGGGACCTTCTCCTCCTCCGGTCATTGAGCGCCCCATTGCGGGTAGGGATTTTCCTTTTTACTCAGAGATTTTCATCTCTTTTCGAAGCCAATTTCTGGCTAGCTTCATTGTGATCTAGTGATCTCAGGGAGTTCAACTCCCTTCTGAAAATTAGGAACCGAATGGTTTCTTCTCCAAGCTTCTGTGCGAAGCTAACCCTTAGGCGGTTCACATCCTGTCGAATAACAAGATGCGAAGCCAGCCTTAGAAGCATAACTGGAAAAGGACTTTAAAGTCCTTGTAATAACTTTAGGAACTAGTGCCTTTATGGCGAAGTTAGCCGTTGAAGGCTTCTTCGCATTTTGTTCGGCGATAGAATGCTAGGCAAAGCTTCCAGAACGAAGTTAACACTTGGATATTTTTTGCATTTTGTCCTCGTACAGAGTGTGGAGCTAAGCTGCAGTTGCAAAGCTGAGCGAGGCTAATGCTAGGATAGCTTCGCTCGGAGAGCGAAGCTATTCCTTAGCAAAAATTATTCTTGCTTTAGCTTTCTTTCAACAAATGAACTAGTCATAGTTTCTTCTTGTTTCTGCAGTGCACTATACTCCTGGTCCTCTGAACAGTCTCTTTGGAACAGCCGGGGGGCTGGACGGCAATGTTAGCCTGCAGTTCCAAGGGCAGGCTTCACTATTCAGTGAGCGGAGTGCTCCTGGTCGGGATACCCTATATACGCCGGAGATCAGCGTACTATGAGAAGCATGTTAACTACTGCTCCCATTGAGAATTCTAACCGAAAAATCTATTGGAAGCCTGGCTTTATGTTCGAAGATGCAGCGCCAGATACCGATCATCAGCTGCTAGCTGGAGAAGGGCAGTGGATTTTCAATCTGGATGGCAAGAAGCATTATCTCCCGTCTAGCAAGCATCATTTTCCGCTGTCTTTCTTCCAATGCGTGATGAGGGCTCAGAAGATGTAGTGGCAAGTGACTCGGACTATCGACTCCGTTCACGCGGGAAAATTGATACCTTCGTCTCCTAGTTATACAAGGCGGGTCCTCCTCGCTGCATATTGGGTCTCCACCCTGGGAACGTTCTTCCGGACATCCCAGTAGGAGAAAATCCCGCGGTGGCTCAGACTTTTGGAAATCAGTTGTTCAAGGCTCGTGGTAATTATCCAGCCACTGATTTCAGGACCCCTGGATGGATTCACCCCCCAAGGCCTGGTGGAGGGAGTTGACCCTATATATCTTAGCCCATTTGAAGAGGATCTAGAGAGACTGGGACTCTACGAGGCCGTCAGGGCGACCTGTTACGGCGTCCAGATGAGCGTAGCGAACTTCTATGCCATCTTTGAGTTATACTGTCCAGCTACAGGGACTTTCTTCACCCTGTATGCGAATTGGGCATGGCTTTGTACGAGATGTGAGAAATCTCTGCTTTGCCCCTGGGATCTCTCCCATATGAAAAATATTTCCCATGCGAGGCGGAATTGGCACTTCTGGAGAAGCAGGAGCCTGCTTTGTTTGAGACTTACCGGGAGTTGATGTGCCACTTTTACATTTGCTCGAGTATGCATGGGAGCCATAAGGAGCTTCTTGCAGTTGAAAGAGCTGGGGGAATTATTTGTTCCCCAACTTGAAAGATGTTCCTGAGACAGCTCACTACAGGGTTGCAGATGAGGACATTTTTCGAAGGATGCAAGAACACTTCAAGGGGATATAATTTTAGAAGAGGATGATGGACCCTATGAGAAAGGTGATATTCTCCGGAGTTTTCATCACCAGGCTCGCCGACCGATGTCTCGGAAGGCACTTTTGGCCGGTTTTTTATCGGTTGGTTGAAGAGGTGTGTGGTGCCCTCTCCCTCCAGCGACGTCATCCTTCCGACTGTCTTAGTACGGTTGTTCGTCTAGTCCATGGTCATTCTCTTGGACTTCTCCCGACAATGGTGTGTTGTTTTCAGCGGGTCCTTCGTGCATTGACGGAGGCTTTCTGTAGGCCACCAGTAACGAAGAGGGGCAAAGGCACTATCCTGCCTTGCGACGGACCAAACCCCAGGATCGGTTTGCCATACACTTATTTGATGGCATGGTTCGCCCTTCACTGCCCTTCCATTATCCAAGCCGCTGAGGAGCCTCCAAAAGGTGTCTGAATGGCGCTTCTCCGTCGATTTGAGGGATGTTCATGGTTGTTGACTTATGTGGCCGCGGTTCGCAAGCTGCTGTGCTGGTATGATGTTTACAGCCTTTTCTGCTGCTTTCCCTACATTCATGATGCATTCTACGGCGAAGAATTCAAGGATGTAGCAGATGGGCAGACGTCGCTGAGCCGGGGAGTCTTCGAATGGCTGGTTAGCATCCGACCATCCCATCTGGTGTACAGGAGCAGGGATACCTGCTACTTGGAACCCTATGTCTTGAGTCGGTTTGCTCGTCAGTTTGGGTATGACCAACTATACGTAGGTAACCCGAACACCAACCTGGCCTTTATGGGGAGCCTCATTGATGGTGCTCGTGCCTGGCGGTTCTACATCGCTGGCTGTACTGAGGCGCGGATGTGCATGCCACTGAGGACTCCGAATCTTTAGACAACTTTGGGGTTCTGTCAGTGGTACAGAACTTTGAGCTCCACACCAACCGGGTTTTCTACTAACTCTTTTGGCGTGAAGTTAATCTCTCGACGGCTGAAGCGGAAAGTCACCGAGAGAGGCAAAGGCAGAAGGGTCCACGTGCCAGGCCTCGGGGAGTTCGAAGCTACTACCGATAATGAGGCTTCAAACGCAGAAAGTCCCCGCTTTGAGGGAGACGCGGGTGCTGAGGCTCCGCCAGATGCTCCTGGTGGGGTAGGCACGGGCCCATGGAACATGTAGAGGTAGAAGACGTGGAGGAAGAAGATCCCGACGTCCATTTCAAACGAAAGCGATAAGGTGGATCTCGCAGGAAGAGGGTAGTGAAGAAGCCTCATCGCTACACTCCTACCATTATTGCGGAGGGTGAGTCAACCGCGGTGCCTCCTCCTCCCGCTCCATTAGTCATTAAGTTATCGGCTCCGAGGCAGATCGTTGGTAAAGTTGTTCCTGACCTGAGTAAGATCAGCTCTGTTCTCGCAACACATACTTATATATTTCATACAGCTCATTGTTTCTTCTATTATTCAGGAACCGAGACGGCAAGAGACCCGGGAGCTGAGACTGTAGGAGAATAGGGAGATTACTATGATCCCTTGTTTACTTATAAAGAAGGTGACGAGGCTAGCTACTTTGTCGTCTCAGAAGAATCCGGAGATGACGCGGCTGACGTCGGTCCTTCGGGTGCTGGGACCTCAAAAGGAAGCCCATGACCTCCAGCTCTATAGGATGGACCACCGAGGGTTCGGCGAGTGACGGTGAGCCGGCCGTCCGTGTAGACTCTGCTAAAAACTTTCCTATGGAGCCTGAGGGGATTGATGCTGTGTCAAGAAAGTTCAGAGAGAGACTGCGGCTAAGGCAGTTGAGGCGATACCACCTCTTGGTAACATTTTGATCTTTCGTGAGTAATTTTCTCCTGATATTCATTATACCTTGCTCAAACAGAGTCTTGCCACAGGTGTCACGCCTTTGGGTGCATCAACTTCGAGGGAGCCAGTCAATCTTCCTGAGGGAGTCAGGGGTGAAGCAAGTACTTCGACCGCGGCGGACGCTGCTGAGTTGGATGCCTTGTATCATGTCCCGACTTTGGGTGCATCGACTTCGAGAGAGCCAGACAACGAGCTTTAACGAGGCCGAGTTGAGGTCGCAGGCACTTATCAGAGCTGCTGAGGAGAGAAAGAATAGGCTGGCCACTCTTGAAGAACGGATTAAGCCTACGAAGCCTCGTAGCTTGTAATCCGTGTATTCATGTATCCTTCTTTTGGAATCAATAAAAAGTAATTTTATTTGACTCCTCTGTTACATTTTCAACTTGTTTTATTTTCTGAATTTTCAATTCTTACTTTCAAGTTGTATTACAATCCTCAAAAGGAAAGGGAATAATGGTATAACTAATCTAATCAGAGGTGATAAACTGATAGGGTTAGTTACACATTTGAGAAATGATTTGACAAAGAAAGATAAGCCTAGATATTTATCGGTTCAGAGGTAACAAACTGGACATAACCGATTAGAAATTCCCAAACTCAGAATGTTTACTGTTCAGAGGTGACGAACTGGACATAACAATAAACCAAAACGGGAGACTTGGCTATCTGTCGGTTCAGAGGTGATGAACTGGACATGACCGATTGAGAAGCCACCAAGCTAGAAATTTTGTCATTCAGAGGTGACGAACTAGACATGATGACAAAGAAATAGTCCTGACTGGACTGAAAGATGAGATTGGATATCCATCGGTTCAGAGGTAACATGGACATAACCGATTGAGAAGCCACCGAGCTCGAAATTTTGTCATTCAGAGGTGACGAACTAGACATGATGACAAAGAAATAGTCCCTACTGGACTGAAAGATGAGACTTGGTTATCTATCAGTTCAGAGGTAGCATGGACATAACCGATTGAGAAGCCACCAAGCTCGAAATTTTGTCATTCAGAGGTGACGAACTGGACATGATGACAAAGAAATAGTCCCTACTGGACTGAAAGATGAGACTTGGTTATCTGTCGGTTCAGAGGTAACATGGACATAACCGATTGAGAAGCCACCAAGCTCAAAATTTTGTCATTCAGAGGTAACGAACTGGACATGATGACAAGGAATAGTCCCTACTGGAATGAAAGATGAGACTTGGTTATCTGTCGGTTCAGAGGTAACATGGACGTAACCGATTGAGAAGCCACAAAGCTCGGGATGTTTACTATTTAGAGGTGACGAACTGGACATAACAGTAAGCAAGAAATAATCCCATCGGGGGCAATAGGATTTGATTATGAACTCTATGGGGATTTTGATATCTCCTTCGGATGTTATTTGAAAGAAATTGTCAGAGGTATATTGTTAATGTGACAACCAGAAAAGTCTACTAAGGACTGATAGACTTTGAGGAGAGTCTATCAGAAACTCGCTGGGGAGTTAGGAAATGAGTCTCATAGAAGATCATATGTCAGAGAACTTCGTGGGGATTTGTAAGCAACTTGCCAGAGGTGTGATGTTAACTTGATAAGGATTCATTTACCGTTAGAGGTGCTTGAACATAACAGTAATTTAAGTGGACCTGTCGTTCTGTTGAAGAGAATGACAAGCGGGGTTTATTCACTGGGGATGTTGGTTTTATCCGTTGGGAGTAGATTAGAGTCTTGCTATCAGAGGTTTAATGTTAACATGATAGGTTAGACTCGTCATTTCGCAAGGGATATGAATACCTTTATATATGGTCTTACCATTCCATGGATGGGAATTGGTAAGTGATTTTGGAGAGGGAATCAAATGGGAACAAGTCCCTTAGAATTTTTAGCAAATCCTCAGCCGTCAACGGATTTGATACGCCTTTACCAACTACCGTTTGAGTCAGACTAGCCATGCTATTTCCCTCAGCCTGATGAGTTGTCAAGGACTTATGTTGGGCTTAAAAGCCAACATTTTCCTCTATTCTTAACCGCGGAATCAAATGGGAACAGGTCACTTAAGATTTTTATCAAATCCTCAGCTGTCAACGGATTTGATATGCCTTTACCAACTACCGTTTGAGTCGGGCTAGCCATGCTATTCCCCTCAGCATGATGAGTTGTCAAGGACTTATGTGCTTAAAGACAACATTTTCCTCTATCCTTAACAGCGGAATCAAATGGGATGAGGTTCCTTAAGATTTTTAGCAAATCCTCAGCTGTCAACGGATTTGATATGCCTTTACCAACTACCGCTTGAGTCAGGCTAGCCATGTTATTCCCCTCAGCATGATGAGTTGTTAAGGACTTATGTTGGGCTTAAAGGCTAACATTTTCCTCTATCCTTAAACCACTAGGGGCGTTGGATTATTTTGTTACTGTATTCATAACCTTGATTCTTCTTTGAGACAACCAGTGTTCGATTAGCTCGACACTGGTTTATGGTTGTATGATCTCGTTTAGAGAAAGAGAGGAGCGCTCCTTCTACATATATTGGATCTGAAGGGCTTGATCAGGAGTGCCATGTTAACTTGATCATGAGAAGGATCCTATCAAGGATAATACTCTTTTAAGAACCTGGCGTGATCGGCATCATTAGTAAGTCACCATCTGAAGTCATAAGGCGATATGCCCCGTTTGAGTAGACTGTTTCTGTCACAAATGGTCCTTCCCATTTGAGCTGAAATTTGCCTTTGGTTTTGTGCGTCATGATCATCGATCATCTGACGGTTAAAACCAAATCTCCTTTCTGAAAGACTCTTTGCTTACCTTCTTATTGAAGGCTTTTGAGATCCGAGCTTAATACAACTCAATGTGTTATTGAGCTTGTAACCACTTCTCATTTAGGGCTTCGAGCTCTTGGAGTCGCAACCGATCGTTGTCCTCCGTTGTCATCTTAGTCATCAAAGCGACTTGTAATGACGGCATCTGGATTTCTAACGGTATGACTACTTCGTATCCGTATACCAGGAAAAAAGGTGCATTATCTGTCGGGGTCCGAACTATGGTTCGGTAGGCCCAAAGACATTCACTAAGCTTCTCATTCCAGTCTCGCTTATTTGATGAATGAATTTTTTGAGTAGCTTAATGATATATCTTGTTGAATGCCTCCGTCAAGCCATTAGCGGCAGGGTTATAAGCAGTTGATGCTACATTCTGAATCCGGTATCTATCACAGAACCGATAGAATACCTGGCTTGCAAATTGGAGACCGTTATCATGGATGATCGCCTAGGGAAACCAAATCGATGGATGACATGGTGTTTGATGAAATTAACCACGTTAGAAGTTTTAACTTCCACCAGTGGTATAACTTCTGCCCACTTTGAAAAGTAATCGGTTATTGCTAAGATAAATCAGTGACCTTTCGTTGAGGAGGGGCTGATTGGCCCTATGACATCGATTCCCCACGCTTCAAATAGCCACGAAGCAACAGTTGGATGGAGCAACTCTGGAGGCTAATGTATGAAGTCCGCAAGGATTTGGCAGGCCTTACACCTTCGTGCATATTGGATGGCATCGGCTATCATGGTTGGTCAATAATACCCAAGCATGTGTAATCGGTCCTTGAGTTTTGGACCTGGCTGATGAGCTCCGCATATGCCGTCGTGCGCTTCTTTGAGTACTTCCGTGCTTCTAAATTAGAAAGGCAACGGAGGAGGATACCGTCGTATGAACGATGATAGAGTGTCTTCAGTGTTGGATCATAGTAAAAAACGGAGAGACCTTCGTCTGATAGATGCCGCTTCTTTAGGGTCGTCCGGCAGCAAACCATGCAAAGCATAGTCGATGAGGGAAAATCGACAATCTCTCGGTTCAAGATCCATCAAGATGTTATAGACCTCTTTGATCTCAACATATGTTTAGAGCAAACAAGGTATCGAGTCTCCACTGTAAGGTGATACTTGGTGTCGACTGGTAAGGCTAACATTGTTGCTAGTGCAGTTAGGGCATCGGCCCTAGTATTCTGGGATCAAGACACGTGCCCGATGTAAAAGTCATCAAATAAATTAGCCATTTTGATGACTGCATGATGATAAGGTACCAAGTCTTCATGACGGACCTCATATTCGCCTTTAACCTGATTGACACTCAGTTTTGAATCGCCATAAGCTTCAAGGTAGCGTACCCCTATTTTGTGAGCGAGCTGAAGACCAATGAGTAGAGCATTATATTCTGCCACATTGTTGGAGCATGATTCCGTCAAAGAAAATGCCCTAGGTAGGACATGGTTTTGTGGTGAGATAAACACAACCCCCACACCAGCAATAATCTTGCCTTTAGGGCCTATTCATGATGCTCCATCGAAGAACATCTGCCAAACTTCATCCTCTGAAGTTATATTAGATTCGAATACTTCATCTAGAATGTCTTCATGAAGTTTTGAGCTTTCGGAACGGGATGCGCAGCCAAGAACTCTGCAAGTGCCTGGCCTTTAACCGCCTTCTGAGGGACAAAGAGCATATCGTACTGAGATAAAAGGAGGGCCCATTTAGCTAATCTAGAATTCAGTGACCCTGGTTTCATCATAAGGAGACGCAAAGGATTCACTCTAGAAATGACATGTATGGTTTGGCCGACCAAATAATATCGTGTCTTCTGAATAGCAAAGGCAAGAGCTAAGCATTCCTTCTCAATAGGATTATAGCGAGATTCCGCCCCTATCAGAGTCCTGATCAGATAATAATAACTTGTTCGTGACCATTATCGTCTTTTGAGCAAGCAGAGCACCAAGAGAATGGTTCATAGCTTTCACATAAAGTAGGAATGATTTTCTTGATGTGGGAGCTACTAAGACAGGAGGTTTTGTGAGATATCTTTTGATATCTTCGTAAGCTTCTTAACAGGCTTGATCCCATCTAAAAGAAAACCCTTTTTCATGAGTCAGATGAACGATTGACAGCGGCCTGAGAGATTTGCGATGAATCTTCTGATATAAGCCAGTCTACCTTGCAGCCTCTAAGTTTTTTGAGATTCTTAGGTGGATGCATGCTCTGAATGGCTTTGACTTTGTCTGGGTCAAGATGAATTCCTTTTGAAGTAACAATAAATCCAAGAAACTTGCCACTCGAAACCCCCAAAAAGGATTTTGTCGGATTCATCTTCAGTTGATGAGCCCGCATTATGTCGAACATCGTTCTCAAGTCACGAAGATGGTCATTCTTATCACGGCTTTTGACAGCAATGTCGTCGACATAACATTCTACCATTTTTCGGAGATAATCACGGAAAATCATACTCATTGCCCGCTGATAAGTCTCTCCCGCGTTCTTTAACCCGAAGGGCATCACGGTATAACAGTATACCCCAACGGTGTCTGAAATGAAGTATGCTTTTCATCCCCCAGATACATCTTAATTTGATTGTACCCTGAAAAGCCGTCTATGAAAGACATTCTTTCGAATCCGCAGGTATTGTCAATCATGACATCGGTGATGGGCAATGGAAATTCATTTTTAGGACAGGCTGTATTAAGATCGCGGTAGTCAATACAGATCCGAAATTTTCCATTCTTCTTGGGAACGGGGACGATGTTAGCAACCCAATCTGGATGTTTTTCCTCCCGTATGAAGCCACATGCAATGAGTTTATGGACTTTTGCTTCAATAGCTTTCATAATGTTGGACGAAATCGGCGTTGTTGTTACTTGACTGGCTTGGTGTCATGCTTGATGTTCAGCCGATGCATGGTTACTTGCGGATCAAGTCTGGGCATGTCTTCATAGTTCCATGCAAAGACATCTATATACTCCCTTACAAGTACCATCAATTCTTCTCTTTCTGTGAGTGATAAGCTTTCACTTATAAAGATGGGCTTAAGGTGATCTTGACTACCCAAGTTGACCTGGGTCACCTTGTCTTCAGTAGGTGATTCGCGTTGTTCGAATCGCTTTTCCCATTGGAGATCTAATTGCTGAGCCCATGGTTCCTCATCAGTAGCTTCTGCTGGCTTCAATTGGCTGCTTGAAGTCATATTAACAGTGAGATTCTCGAACATCGTTCCGACACTGACATCTGAGTCCCATTCGGAGGAAGAGGCAGAGTGTGATGGGATCGGTTTATCATCTTTGGGCTGAACCGTTGCTGGTGGTGTAGGTGTAACGTATCCTTACCCCCTGCGTGTGTTATCATAGTAATTTGCTGGTTTCCCTCTTGGCACAAAGTTGCGCAGAAATCACGTCTTCCTTTTCTGAAATTCAGGCCCTTCCCATGCTGCAGGTTGTATCCCATTTTCCTTATCATATGCTGCGTTGATCATGCATAATGGAAAATTTGTGGGGTGTCTGAGTCTGAATTTGAATCCGCGGCTGCAGACCTTTGTAGTTGGGATTTACCGAATATTATTGATAATTGACCCTCTTTGGATGGAGGAACCACTAAAATGGATCCTTCTATAGATTCCACGGATGTACTTGATGCACTTGGTTTATGTAAGGGCATGTGTAGAGAGCTATCCGCAACGGATTCAAACAATTCGACACTCACAGGATAATCAAAGGAAATAATGTCATTAATTACCCATTCGCCCTCATCTTCAGAAGGAGTGTTACATTGGGGATTATTAAAACATGCTATAATTGGTTCACCGACCAAAATGGCTGGAATGTCTGCTTCAGACTCTGAATCTGTCTCATTGCCACTATCATCATTGTCAGGCAATGATTCTTTTGACGTTTCACTAACCTCTTGATATAGGAGAGCATCAGTAGAGTAGTTTCCACCCCTTTGAATGGTTGCTTCTCAGCGAAAACAGTTTGTACTGTTGCATCATCTTCAACATATTTGAAGCACTGGTGCAGTATAGAGGGAACAATCCAGTTAGCGTAGATCCAGGGTAGTCCTAGTAACAAGTTGTATGATGTATCAGCATCAATGACGTAGCACGTCACTTTCTGATTTCAGGCTCCCGATTCGGCAACGGAGTCGAATCTTTCCAAGTGGATGACTACTCCCAGCATTAAAATCGTATATTGTTGTAGTGGTTGCAGACAACTGATACAGTGATATGCGAAGGAAGTAGAGGAGCCTTTGGGGATGATGCTGAGTGCAGACCCCGGGTCAACCTGTACCCTTTCATACATGTCGCACCGATGTATCCGGTGTAGTACAAAGGTCGATCGTGCTTGTTATCCTTGAGAAGCATATCCTCCGCTGTGAAAGTAATAGCAGGTACTTTTGATTGTGTATGATGACATTCGGAGCAAGAGGGCTGAGCGTCACCCCAGGGGTTTCTGGCATATGTGTTAGAAATGATTCTGAGTTAGCAAGTGCATCTCTGAGTGTTTCTCTTGTTTGTTTTGAGAGACGAAGTAGCTCGTGTATGGTAATACGAGTAGGGATATTAGCCAACTGGGACAATATGTCAAAGCAAAAAGGCACACTAAATCCTGGACCTGAAGGCCTCTTCAGGACATGATCAAACCGGACTTCTTTCTACTTCTCTTTTCCGGTTGTTGGAACTGGAGCTGGTGTCGGTATTTGTACTGACGTCGTCTGCTGTTGTGTCTCGTCAGTAACCCTCTCATACTGTTTTAAGTATGATTTTCAGGATGAGTGCCTGTCGGCTGAAGTACATTGGCTTACGTTGTCCAAAGCGTGCTTTTCCCCCTCGGAATCGCTAAGAGAAGCTGATGTGAGATTGCTATCATCTGGCAAGATAGAGATAACATTGCAAGATTTGCCCTTTGACTTGGATTTCTTTGAAGCCCATTGTTCGTCTTGGACAAGGTCTGGGTGTACCCACATGATTTCCCCTGTTCCCAATGTCAAGGGAACAAGAGCCTTCATCTCTTGAGTTTCGGCCGAAGAATGCTTTACTTCTAGCCGTGCTTCAGGGATTGGGAAGGTCCCATCAAGAACTGTGACTTTAGGGTTTTGCCGAACTCGAGGGTCATCATGTTTGCAGTCACTTTCTTTTGTTCTGATTTTAGAGTCAGAACTCCGGCATCGACTAAAACTTGAATTTTGTCCTTGACGACAAAGCATT